>JACEII010000090.1:303383-406237 GCA_014332785.1 Antheraea mylitta
TTTGTAACTAATTTTATTTTGTTCACTCTTTACCTTATTGATTTATATACACTTATCAATAGTTTCCGCGACAAGGCGACCGCTTATTTTTTCTTGCTATTATTATTTCTTGGGATAAAGAACTGACGCATAGTATAATCTAATAGCTTTAAACGTGCAATTTATTCATAATCTTGTGTTATAGGACTCAATATTTTGTAAATTTGGTGGAGTTTTACGTAATATTGTTAGTTCATTGTGCATAAGTGAAGTGAATGGAAAATAATATCACGGAGCATGAAATTCTAAGATGCCACAAGGACTCCCAGGAAGGTTCTAACAAGGGATCCACCATCTTGTTAGAATATTGACTCACACGACGCTTAATATTGAAGTGATCGCACGAAGCTTGTAATATTATTGATTACTCGACAATGGCAGTAATAATCTGAAAGATTGATTGCCAACAATAAAGTTAAAAAAAAAAAAAAAACTAATGGTCTGGCAAGCTACGAGTCTTCAAAGGACTTTTTATATTGTAGGAGGCGAATGACTAGGCGGGTCATCCGATGTTAAGCAATCATCGCTGTCCATAGACACTAGTAACACCATGGGACGGGCAGTGCATTGCCAGCCTGTGTTTGGAGGAGGATGGAGGGAAGAGGAGCAGAGTGGAGGTGGTCCTCCCGCGCTCTCACTAACCGAACGAAGAACAACAATGCAATCATTATTTCACGTCAGTTTTTTTAATATCATAGGAAGCAAACAAACAGGGGGGTCACCTGATGTTACGTGATTACCACCGCCCATAGACACCTGCAACATCAGGAGAGTCGCAAGTGCGTTGCCAGCCCATGTTGGGGGGGGGGAGAGGGAAGAGGAGAGGGGGAAGGTGAGGAGAGATGGGCCTCCGGCGCTCTCACTGACCGAACGAAGCACAGCAATGCAAGTACTGTTATTTCACATCGGTTTTATACGAGAGCGTGTTACTATCCCGGGCGAGCCGACCCATTCATGCTGAAACCAGTAATAACTTCAGCATGGCACCACCACCAATAAAACCAAAGACCAAGGACCTAGAACTGTAGAGATTACACTCAGTATTCGTGTACCCCAAGCTTGAAAAGGTCTACAATTAACAATGTTAAAACCACTTACCGGTCTTCCGTAACGTCCAGGGGGCCTAGCGAAGTTGCTTATCTACAATCACTAACACAAATCGAAAACGGAAAAATGTATAGAGATGACATATCTGAACGCTATATCACGTGAAAATCACGGCTAGGCACCCAGTTTCTCTTAGCGGCTTAGTCGACGTGATCGGGGGCTTTACGAAGTCACCAACACTTCAAAAGCAGTTTAATTACAGCACACAGCACGAAGACATTAAGCTTTCACTACTTGCAGTTGAATATTCAGGAGAGTAATGTCAATTTTTGAAATTCGATCATTTGACAGCCGAATAGAGATGTGCCCAGTGACTTAACAGTCGATGTTACTCCGGTACATATGTCTGTTTCGTCAGTGAGGCTTGTAATTTTGCATTATATCTGCAACCTAACCAAAAAGAAGTACCGAATAATGAACAAACAAAACTTAGCAAAAAAAATTTTTTTTACTGACTACGCTGACGGGCCTTCACAGCTGTGTTGGAGTACTAAGGCGAGCGCTTACGGCATTTCGCTGCTTGCCAACAAGCTAAAAAGTGTCAGAGCAGCAGAATCTCAGCTTGGGCTGTTGCCTCGTAGGTAACTCTGCGAATCTGTTTAAGCTAAACTAAGCTATTCATACATATAAGAATTCTTGTAACATGTATGTCTACTTGTGAGCCTCACGAAATCAAATGTGTATTTAAAAATAAAAAATAAAAAATTGTGTGTGTAGTGTGTACTTACGAGTATGTACACGCGTTAGAAGTTCATTGACGTAACAAGGCAAAAATTTTTTATTCAAAAATTTTATCTTTCGCCTTATTCTACGTTTGTAGAAAAAACGACACTAACAATAGAAAATAGTTATTTAATACATTGAAAGTTTTTAATACTAAGAAATTTAAACTACAAATACAAAGAATCAAAATGTTGACTATAGCTAACCTCAGGGTGTCGGTTTTTCGTAATGTGTGCGCGCGTATCTTAAAAATTTACTCTGGTCATTTTTCTCTAACGCCCTAAAAAGAAATATAACTTCAAAAACAATATCTCTATTTATTTGATCAGCAGTATGATTTTAGAACAATTGAATTAATCCATAAGTACACGAGAGTTAAATAGTACAATTTAAGTGTTACTTCAAAATGAACGCCACTTTTTATTATGGTATTTCAATAATAGGCTATTATTTATATGACAATCATCTCTATAATTAACGCATGGTTGCGATTTAATTTTTCCATTTAAGTATACTTGACGTTGTTCCCCGGTGTAATCCTGCGGGCATATAGTATTATATTTAATTGTGATTTAGCTTTTGAATACTCAAATACGGGCGTGACTTGTTCACACAATTTATAGACTAGATTTGCTCGCTTCTTCGCTCACGTCAGTGTAAATTTGTCCTGTACTTCGGAAACGAATTTTCTTACTGTTATGTGCATTTTGTCCTTTACACTTTGTGCCCTTAGATCTTGAGAATATGTATACAGAATATCATAAAGATCGGTTTGGTAGTTCAGGCGTGATAATCAAACAAATTGGCAAATCTCTTTAAAAGGTAGTAGAGCCACGCTGAAGCTATTATTGTTTCCGGCATGAATGGGTCAGCACGCCCGGGGTACTACCAGCCGACTCACATAAACACCGACGTGAAGTAACAGTGCTTGCATTGTTGCGTTTCGTTCGGTCAGTGACAGTGCCGGAGGCCCACCTCACCTACCCTTTCCCCCAATTCTCCCCTAAACACAGGCTGGCAACGCATATGTGACTCCCATGGTATTGCTAGTGTCAATGGACAGCGGTGATCACTTCACATCAAGTGACCCGCCTTTTCGTTTGCTACTTGTGATATTTAAAATATACTCTCGCAATTATAATATTAGATATAAATTTTTTAATAAACCTTTTTCAGGATGCCTATTGATCGGTCTTGGAAATTGTACCCGATTAAATCGCAACAATTATGTATAAGCGTGAAATGTTATACGATATGAAATGTATAGTGATTGAGATATTCGTAGTTTTATGACAATTTAAGACTAGTCACTCCTTCATAAATAGTGTCATCGCAGTCAAAGGGATTCCGGATTCTTTTCTGAAGTAGAATTTTTTTTGTTTAAATTTTCTTGACCATTAGCAACAAGTTAGTGAACCTCTAGGGTAATATGCTGTTTCATATCGTATTGCAGTTAATTGAATTTAAATTAATATAAGTTGATCGTATCGTGACTTTCAGTGTTGTGAATTCTCTGTCTCTTTTGCCACCTATTAATTGCTCTGTAATGCTTGTTTATCCAAACACCGACCGACTATTATCATTGTCAATAATAATGTGCAATTGATAGTTAGAATGAACAATAGAATAATGACTTTTTAGATCATATATTATGGGTATATTATTGTATACGGATAATATGTTAAATTGTTAGTTGTTTCCATTTTTCTAGATTATTACTGCCATTGTCAAGTAATTAGTAATACCACAAATTTCTTATGATTATTTTTCCAACAAAATGGTGGTTCTTTGTAAGAATTTTCCAGGGAGTTTTTCTAGCATCTTAGAATTCATACTCAGTGGTATTATTTCTCATCTACTTCACTTGTGTATAATAACCGATTTATATTACGTAAATTGCCATCAATATTACAAAATATAGAAACAAATAACCAAAGATATAGAATATAAACTAAGAGACGCATGATCCCGCCAAAAAATCTTATTAACGATGATTATTGTTATTAATTATACTGTTTTTATTTTACTTTAATGAGAGATGGATTAACCTATTCATTTAATTGCATGATTTCTTAATTCTTACCTAAATTGATTTTTTTTTTCGAAATGACTACGCTATTGTCCCATCAAGGTCTTAACAGCTTCACCGGACTACTAAGGCTTGGCTGTTGCCTGTTGCATGCAAAATCGCGACCTATCTTAGCTAACCTAGCTAACTATTCATATATGTATCAGTTGTTGAAGCGTATATGTGTACCAAGCAAACACGCCTCAACAACTCCTCCAAATATTTATTATCGGAAAATTGAGAGCTTTTCAGTTCGATAAGGGAAAAAAAAGTAAACCATTCCACTTTCATGCGTAAGCGTGTAGGCGTGCACGTGTGTGGGGGTGATCGTGTAGTGTTGTAGCGGTAATGTATATTTGTGTGTCACCGTATCGCGTCTAAATTGATACTTTATTGTAAGTGAAGGTTTATACACAAGTTTATAAAAAAAAACTTGAGAGGTGTCAAGGGACACCCGGATGGAACGAAGTTCCTTTCAATTAATTAGTGAAGGAATTGTAATATTTTTTTTTAAGTTATAATATTTTTTTTTTACTATTAACAAATATAATGTTATATAAACTTAATCAGTAGGCTCAATTTTCGTAATAATTGGCTTGTGGGAACTGAAGTAGGAAACATATGTTTGGGATCATTGTTATTATTATTTTTTATTATTTATTATTTACAAAAAACCTGTATACATTCAACAAAAATAATCGTCGCGACACCACACTGTTCAATGTAATGTAATGAAAATATCTGGCTTGCTTTCTATAAGAGAGAGAGAGAGAGACAGACAGAGAAACATGCGACGCCGCACAGCTCACAATAGCTTACTATAGCAAAAAGTGTCGTGCCAACTTTTCGTAAGAATTTTTTCCGTCTAGCCCCCTTTCACAACGCGCGATAAGGAACTTCGTTCCAATAATAAGAAACGTTGCAGGAAAAGTGTATTTTATTTTTCAGTACAGTTTTCCAAAATTATACTCTAAGCAGTGTAATGAATTCTATAATCTGTCAGTCATAGTAAAAAGCGAGTAGACGTATGTTATTTTAACTCCTTTTAGTTAGCTTTTATGGCGTTAACTTTAAAGTACATTTTTTGGTTTCTGATTACTTTAATTAGGACTTACAAATAATGTTTCGTTTTTCAGAGACTATGCATTTTCATATTTAATAATCCATCTTGGAATTTTTGCAGTAATTAAGATAAAGTTTATCGTTTAAAAATAAAACCGAAACAACTTTACTCATTAATAATATATACATGTAAATTATTTTGGGTAATATTGCATCAGCTATTCGTTCACATGACGCATCGATTGTGCATATTAATTCGAACAGCCAGTCGGAAATATGTAAATTCAATTATTTTACGGTCGCATTTTCATGGCAACGTATTATTGTGGTTTCATTTATACCTATGATATTTAAATAAAGAATTTTAAAAAAAGTCGAGTCAGTTATTAGAAGTGCTGACAGTAAAACTCAAAACTATAAAATAAATATGTGTTCTCTTTTGAATTGTCCTATTCACTGTTACCGTTTTAGCGACTTTTGGGGTTTAAGGGGTGTCGAATAACATCATAAGACTTGAGACACCCAAGCCAACCTCACCTGCACGTGGTGCCCCCTGCTGAATAACGAACGAGGCATGGCGATAGCGGGGTGGTAGGGTTTTACAGCCCGACTGGGTCGCAACCACCATGCATATGGCGAAAAGGCCCGTAATAGTGATTCGCTTCTATGGGTCGCGTTTCGGGATCAGCCTGTGCATATCCAGCTTATTACAGGCCGGCATGATAGTGGCGATCGGCGATGGACAGCGTGTCAATCGGTGGTCGCTATTATTTTTGGATTGTACTGTGCTTACCATCAGGCATAGTGCAGTCACTTTGCCGTGCTACAATAAAAAAAAAATAGATCTAGCGGATTTTGGCCATGTTTAACGACTTTTTTTTTCAATCTAGCGACTTAAAAAAATTAGCGACTTATAGCGACTAATTGAATATTGAAAATATTTCAGTATTTTGGTACTAATTTTATTGTAATTACTGGTAACAGCATAAATTGCTGATGTTGTTTTTGGAATTTCCCTACCGAATTGACCTTCGATCTCGGGTCGACCAGAATGGAACAGCAAGAAGAGTTATAATGTGACTAAAAGTTGTTATAACTAATCCAACTAAAGCCTTTTATCACAGTGGAATATTCGCAATATAGTATTTTTACCATGAAATATCATGAAACATTTAGCGTCATCTAGCAGATTTTTTGATTATGTATTTTTCAAAATTTAGCGACTTTTTAAATGACATCTGGAGACTTTTTCATTTCTTAAACGGCAACACTGTTCATAATAATTATAAAGCGAATTGCAATATTTAATTTATAATAAAATAATTTGTTTAATGAAGAAATTATTAAGATTAGTGTGACTGTCATATCTATGGCACTCGAAGCAATAATTAATCCATTTTATAAGGTCTATTAATCAATCAGATGAATCAAAATATCACAAACTACAAAATCAATAATTACATGTACACAAGCCTCTATACCACAGTATAAATATGAGATACAATACGGAAACTACCTACAAACGCTCGAAAATGACACACTCACGCAAACATGGGCATCGACGAGAGCTTTTAAAAGGTATTCTTTGGACAACACCGCGAAAACTGTTTAAAGGTCTCGTCGATGCCCATGTTTGATGAGCATGCCGGTGCGAGCGTTTATAGATTATTTCCGTACTGGCTCTTATATGTATACAGTGTCTAAACTACGCGACACTACTCTGACGCAATCTAAATATCGCCGATCCTGTGCATTTAGCATGTTACAACGAGTTACAAATTTATCTCCTACCAAAAATACCGCGCAACGCACCTAAAAAAGGTTTACATTTCAAATAATTAAGCGTAGTTCACACGCAGAAAAATATATGAAATCTGTTCTTTTATTAATTTACAAACCATAAAATGATTTTTAAATAAAAATGTCCAATAATAAATGAACAACGATTAATTAGTTCAGTACGCAATAGTATTTATAGTCTTGGTACAGACAGCGTGGGCGAGGAATCTTCTGGATTAATGACGCAGTGATTACATATGACGTCGCAGACTTGTTGACACACTACTTCCAGGAATTGGTGTCGCAGTATTCACATATTTACGTCGTAGATGACCAGTGTTGTATCTAGGAGTTGATCTCGTAGACTAAATAATATATTGTTTACTATTTCTCAGCCGAACACCTGACTGACTATAAAGTGGAAGATTAAACAGTATCTTCTTCTTTTACACGAGGAGATCCCTAACCAATATCAATCCTGACGTACAGCTGAGGATAGGTTATGTCCGATTTGCACGGATTAAAACCCTATGGTACCTACTTACACCTTTTGGCCAAGGAAGAGAGGACTGCCTAATCGGGACTACGTCTGCTACCCCGCCAGTTGTTGGTCACTACTAAGGGGCTCTGACTGCGGTCTGAGGGTTCAAGATGGTAGATCCCTCAAAGGGGAGTGGGTTTTAGATCCCTCTGACAAACTGTGGGAATCACATCGGCACAATGCACCTCCACTACGTGGGCTTGTGCACTGAAACGGACATGAAACCATACCTTGGAAATAACTCTTTATAATCAAAAAGATCAGTGGACATTCTAATAAACTAAATCATTGTTAAGATAATACAATATATCTGTAATAAGTACTAACATAAAAACTTCTCATATGTCTTGAGTGTCAGATGAAGTCAAAGGAACAAATAGGAGGACGCGGCACCTCGTTATTTCCCCCGAGGATGGTACTCATAAGTCGTAGGTAAACCGGCTTGTTTACACGCACCATCTTACCGCCTGTCTCGAAGATGATGGAAATTTTTCCACCTGTTTACATGTTTCTTGTATTTATTAAAAGCATGTAGTTATTACATTGTTTTATTTATTTGGAACAGTTCGGGACCAATAAATCAGATATGATTTAACGATATATACGAAAAATCTGTAGGCATATCGATTTTAAATATCTGCCACAGCATGCGTTATATATGGTAGACAATTAAAATATTACTAAGATTTAATATAATCTAAATTACGCTGATAATATCATAAATAACTATTACAATAAACTACAAACGGAATTATTTGCATAATAGCGTTCATACAAAATCTTATAATATTTATAACATAATTTTCGCACGCGGCTTCACACGCAGTAGTCCGACGAAACTGTAAATGACTTGCCAGGCTAACGGTGTAGCTAATTCGAAAAGGCTTCACATGCATTAATGTATAGTGTTATCAAGTTGTATACGACATAGTCGATGCAGTCAGGATGCCAATAACTACTAAGTAATTACTTTCATTCTTTATTTGCCCAGAGTTACGGCTTACAGTACTTTTTACAAAAGAATGCGTAGATAACACTGGCATCTTACCTTTTATAGGCTGAACTATTTAATTAATAAGACGAACTATATAACTCAAAGCAATTACCATTTTCTTATAATTCTGCTATATGTTTTAAGTAACACAAAGATAATAATTAATGAACAAATTAATATTATTTACGTACATCAATTCTATATAAAATCATTGTTATATCATTGTTATATCATCATGTATGTGTGTAGAGTAGAGACATCTAGCCCTTTATAGGTCAAACTATTGAAGTCAAAGCAATTGCTATTATTATCAACTAATGTCGTGCAAGTAATAAATGAACA
Organism: Antheraea mylitta; assembly: GCA_014332785.1. Taxonomy (NCBI): domain Eukaryota; kingdom Metazoa; phylum Arthropoda; class Insecta; order Lepidoptera; family Saturniidae; genus Antheraea; species Antheraea mylitta. Next base: position 312,039 of record JACEII010000090.1, read on the forward strand.
ATATCAATTCCTATTGAAATGACTCATTGAAATCTATATAATTATAATAATTCTCATTTATGTATCTTTAATAAAATGGTGTTAGTGTTAATGTGTCTCTCTTATATGTTGGCGCTTGGCGCTAGTATCAATGCGTATCTCTAATATGTAGCGCTAGTATCTCGAGTCTTGAATGACGAGCGGTACCGGAAGTGGGTAGCTAACAAATGGTTTAACCTATTACCCATTATTCTTCTGGATAACTGATACTTTATTCTTTTATACTCCTGAACACGGGTTTACAAATAACATGATGGTCTGTTGAGCAGTTAAAGTATGAGAACGTAACAAACAAACAAGTAAATAAACGCATATTATATATAACTTATAATAAAATTATAAGTAGGCCAAATCTATATATTAAATATTTTTTGAAAATTATAATCCGGGTAGAATTTATTATAGGTATAGAAGTCAAAGATGATCCTTTTACAATTTTCCTCTGCCTGTTTGTCTGTTTGTTCCTGTGAACACGTATCATTCCGAAAGTAGTGAACCAATTTTGACGACACTTGACACAGTGATAACTTATATCATAAAATTACATCTAGGATACTTTTTGTCCCATACAACGCAAGGAATTCTCCGAGATAATGGACGAAAGTCAAAAATTTGTAGTTAATGAAATTTCTAGTGACTTTGGTAAATTTTCTTTTTCACATACCAACTGGGTATATGTTTGTGTGAGTATCTTGATAGTTTGGATTCATAGTTGGAAACAATAGCTGTTACTGCAATCGTATTTTGGCGTTTAAAATACAATTGAAACCGACGAAGTTGCATGGGTAAACTATTTTTTATATAATAATACTAGCCTCTGACCGCGACTTCGTTCACGTGGAATAGATACACTAACAATACACGCAGCAGTTCTCAAAAGGAAAAAACTTCCCGATTTTGAAACATTCTTCATTTATGCTCCGCTCCTATTAGTCTTAGCGTGATAATATATAGCCTATAACCATTCTTGATGAATGAACTATATAACACTGAAAGAATTATTCAAATCGGACAAGTCGTTTCTTAGATTACCCTCTACAACGTCACAACATCACAACGTCACAAACTCCCAAGCTTTACCTCTTTGTAATATTAGTATGTAATATAGAAAACGTATTTTTTTTTTAGATGATGATTTGCTTTAGAAAGACTAATTATTTCTTGCCACATCCAGATACATAAGCATAAGAAATTCTTAAACGTACTATAAGCATAATGCAAAAAATGATTCTAAAAATATGAAAGTCACTAATTGCCACTTAGTAAATTAATCTCGCAGTCTCCCCATCTCGAAGCTAAGATTTGAGACTAAGTACTGACATGAAAGTTAATTATATTTCTTTCAGTTAAGGCTCTCTCCACTCAATAGGTTTAAAATTTCTTTTTGTGATTTGAAATTGCATTTTTTACATCTATCACAAAATTTTGATAAAAAAGAACTGTATTGTCTAAAATCACAATTTTTTTTATAGAGATATATGTTTCTCATAAAACACATCTCTTTACTTAAGTATCTTGCCACTCATTGGTCTGTAAACGAATATCATTAAATCTTTATATATAAAAATCAATATTTGTATGTTTGTCGATCAGAGTGGCCGATTACGCGAAACTTAGAGAGTATTTTAAAAATAGTCCGTCGCCTAACAGTTTAGACAGTATTCCGGACGTGTTGGTGTCCAAAGCCGACGCGGATTCGGCCATCGATTCCCTGGTCGATTATCTCCAGACCGCCGTCAGGGAGACCTCGAAAGAGGTACAAGCGGCGAACGAACGCCGTTTTATACTCCCTGATGACGTGAGAGCATTGATCACGGAAAAGAACGCCGCGACTCGTGCTCACGACGCTTACCCGACCGCTGAGAACCGCGAACGCTTACGTGTCTTACGTAAAGCAGTCAAATCTCGTATCTCTGAGATCCGGGGTGACAGGTGGGACAGGTTTCTGGAGGATCTCCAGCCGTCTCACCTGGCATTCTGGGCTCTCACGCGAAAGTTCAAGTCCGATACGGTCATCCCAATGCCCCCTCTAGATAGAGGCCCCGGTTTGCCTCCCGCGTTCGATAACTCTGATAAAGCAGAATGTCTCGCCGCGAGCTTAGAGAAACAGTGTTCGCCAAACACTGATAATACTGACCCTTCCATCATAGAGTCAATCGATACAGCCGTAGAGCATGCACTCGCGTCTCCGCCGGCGGATACCTTAACCCCGATAACGTTTGACGAAGTCTCGGCTGCCATCAAGCGTCTCAAGCCTAGGAAGTCCCCAGGTCCCGATGGGATCAGGAACGAGGTTCTGAAGCTCCTTCCTGATCGCATCATAGCTCTATTGGTCTGCATCTTCAATGCGGCCATGTCCCAGGGCCATTTTCCAGCCGTCTGGAAGAGGGCCGTAGTGATAGGGATTCACAAGCCCGGCAAGAAAGCTACGCTTCCCGATAGCTATCGTCCGATTAGTTTGCTTGATACACTAGGGAAACTTTACGAGCGGCTCCTTCTGAACCGTCTCCAGGTCACGATTAACGTTCAAAATTTAATTCCACCCGAGCAGTTTGGATTTCGCGCCAAACACTCTTGTCCGGATCAAGTGCTCCGCCTCACGGAGTACATATTCGCTAATTTCAATAAAGATCCGCATCCGGCGCCGGATCCGCCCGTGGGAAACACTAATCCGAAACGTACAATAGCTGTCTTTTTCGATGTCGCGAAGGCCTTCGATAAGGTCTGGCACAAAGGGCTTATATTCAAGCTAAATCAAGCCGGCATACCCGATAGGTTAGTTCATATCCTCCGCGATTATCTAGCCGATAGAACCTTCCGTTTTAGAGTAGACGGCGAACTCTCATCGCCCCGTCCGATACGCTCAGGTGTGCCACAAGGCTCAATACTCGCGCCCACCCTCTTCAACCTGTTCATCAGCGACCTACCTAAGCTCCCGGGAGTCGAGGTAGGTTGTTATGCTGATGACACAGTCATCTACGCCTCTGGCTGGCAGCCGAAAATTCTCAGGAATCGCATCGAAAAAGCCGTTAGCACACTCGGTGATTGGTTTCTTCGATGGCGAATAGGAATTAACCCCGATAAGAGTGCCGCGATACTCTTCGACCCTAGATATCGCGATAATAAGTTAAAGCCCATAAGGCTATACGATTCCGAGATACCTTGGACCACCGAGGTCAAGTATCTTGGCGTCACCTTAGATAATCATTTAACATTCGAGCCACACATTAAGAGAGTGCGAGACAAAGCCGCTATGGTCTTGGGTCGCCTCCATTATTTACTCTGCCAGAAGAGCAAACTGTCCCTCAGACATAAGCTCACAATATATAAAGTTTGTATTCGTCCGGTAATGACGTATAGTTGTTCGGTTTTCGCCCACGCGAATAATCTCGATAATCTTCAGAAACTGCAGACCCGGGTTCTGCGTAAAATCACCGGTGCTCCTTGGTACGTCCGGAAGGCGGATCTCCACAGGGACCTGGAGATGCCGTCCATCTGGGCGTATATTAAATCACTCACTACTAGCCATTTCGAGCGAGCCGCGATTCATCCCAGTCCGTTAATGGTATCCGCCACTACTTACGAACCCGTGCCCAACGCTGGGCGTTATAAAAGACGTCCGCGACACATTTTTACCGACCCTCCCGACGATATCACGTCAGCGAACGATCAGTACCAGCCTGTCCCACGTAACATAGCGTGCTCACGCCCACGCCCGCGTAACCACAGATCGCGCCGCCGCGGTTTGGGGGTTAACTTCGCTCCCGCACACTCGATTAGGCCTCCCACGGCAGCGGCTCAAGCCTAGGTTCGATCCCTCGGCAGGGAGCCCTTGAGTGCGTTGCTTGCGCGATACGGTGACACACCCATACATCACTGCTACAACACTACACGATCACCTCCACACACGTGCACGCCTACACACTACACATCTTTGTGGAAGGGTTATTTTGTGAAAGATTTTTTCCCTTATCGAACTGAAAAACTCTCCTAATTTTCCGATAAAAATATATATGGAGGAGTTGTTGAAGCGTATATGCTGGTACTCATATACGTTTCAACAACTCAAACATATATGAATAGTTAGCTAGGTTAGCTAAGTTAGGTCGCGATTTTTGCATGCAACGGGTAACGGCCAAGCCGAGGTGTGCCGTGCACCCTTGAGCTAGTTACCATTATAAAATCGGCTGAGTGCCTTAAGCGCTCGCCTTAGTAGTCCGGTGAAGCTGTTAAGACCTTGCTAGGTCAATAGCGTAGTCAGTTCGAGAAAAAAAAAATGTATGTTTGTCCACTATGGATTCCGAAACTACTGATCAGATTGTAATAATAATTTTGTAGGGTGTTCTGAGGACGTCCGAGACGGTTCCTGGCCCAAAAAATCAATATATATAAATGTATTTTCTAAATATAGTTCCTGGACGACCGAGCTTAGCTCGGTTCTTTAAGAATAATTTTAAATTAAAATAAACTGATAGGTTTGCCTCACAAAATTAGTATTTTGAACCAATAAAAAATATTTAAAAAAAAAATATCTTTTTTGCTGTCACTAAGATTCGAACTGTGGTTAAACGAATTTTCGTAGCAGCTGATTTCCATCTGAGTTGCTTTTGTTTCACAGTGCCGGTGAAATTTATCTTTATATTCTAGCAAATTTTTTCATTGACTGAAAACATAGTTAAAAAGGTTTCTATAAATGAAATCTAGCTAGATCAATTTATTGTCCCCGAAACCAACTACATACTAAGTTTCACGGAAATATCTGACGCCGTTTTCGAGATACTTAATATATAACAATATAAAAATATACAAGAATTGCTCGTTTAAAGGTATTAGAAAATAAATAGACAAATTAGATTAATGAAATTGTTAATTTCAATAAAAAGATAAACCGGATTGAGTTTCTTTCCAATTCTTCTGAATGATTGGATGGTTTTCCTAACAGATAGTAGTTTTGTCGTCCTAAAGTGTCATATCAGGGCCTAAATTTAATAAAATATTTTTTATCTCGATCGCTACTACGAGAGATAACTAAAAAAAATTTTCTCTATTCTCTTTATTTCCATAAATCTAGCACAAAACACACAACAGGAGTTTCACGGTGACTTAACTATTCGTGGCGGATATTGCTGAAGCATGTTATAACTGTTATTGCATTTTTTTCCTTTACCACCGGATAGTCGGCTTATCCGAGTCCTGTTTAATTCAACGGAAAATTGAGTTCGATCCGGTGGTTCCACGTTCTCTGTGCTCTCTGTTATAATTACTTTTTTGTCGTTATGTTTTATGTAATTTTTTTTGATAAATTAATGTTTTTTTTTTTTTTCGAATCAATATGAGTCAGAATTAGAACCGGAGAGAGTTACTTATTTACTTGCAAGTTATGTAACTGATAATTTCAATATTTATTGAAACATATTCGCTGAAAATTGTAGTTAATTTATTTCGAGATTTTTGTGAAAAAAATTTTTTCACGTGACTAGGAATAAGTAATAAATTTCAGTATTTTTTTTAGAAATGTTCAAACCTATTTCATCGCGATCCAAACTCGCGGTAAAAGCTAGTATATAAATAAAATGATCAAAGTTTGCTGCTGTACTGGATAGATTTCGATAAAAAACAGTTATTTCTTAAATACATAGCTCTTATCTAAAAAAAAATGTTTTTTTTTTCTTTTTTTTATATCATAGGAGGCAAACGAACAGGAGGGTCACCTGATGTTAACTGATCACCACCGTCCATAGACACTTGCAACACCAGGGGAGTCGCAAGTGTGTTGCCAGCCCGTGTTGGAGAGAGGGGAGGGAGGAAGGGAAGAGGAGAGGGGAATGTGAGGAGAGGTGGGCCTCCGGCGCTCTCACTGACCGAACGTAACCCAACAACGCAAGCACTGATACTTCATATCGGTTTTCTGTGAGAGGGTGGCATAACCCCGGGCGAGCCGATCCATTCATGCTGAAGCCAGTAATAGGTTTAGCGTGGCTCTATCTATAAATGTAATATGTGTATACAACAAAGACGAAGTCACGAATATCAGATAGTAATATAATATTACTAGCGGGCCCGGCAGACGGTGTCCCGCCCTAATAATAAAAAAAAATCCTTTACAAATTATAATAATTCGTGTATAAAGCGACAGCTTAAGCCAAGGTTCGGTCACTTTGGAGCCCTTGAATTTGTTATCATACGGCAGAGTGTCTTAAGCGTTTGCCCAAAGGAACTCAGTGAAACCGTAAACGCTGTCAGCTGTTATAATGACGTACCACATATAATGACGTCATACTTTGGACTACCTTTCAACGTTGTACCTATATATTATCGTAATTAACCAGAATCTGTTCCGTAACTTTAGCATAAAAAGATTTAGAATCCTAAGTTCTGGTTCTGGTTCTGGTTATATACTACTGTAAATTAACACTAAGAGTGGCAAAGCTGTCAAACATTGAAGAAACGAACAAAACGACAAACTGGAAAACTTATTTTTAATTTATAGAAGAAAATGTTATTGAAGCAGTTCAACCCTTGTCTCGCTAACGTATGGCCTGACCTAAGGACAAGGTAACGGTCCGGGAATCAATCTGTACAAAGATTTATAGTATTATCCTCATTCGTGAGTTTCAGGGACAGTTTTTTGTCAGCGCGCCGCGTCTTATCCGATTCGCTTTGATTTATAGCGGTTTTAAGGAAATTAGAACTCAGCTACAAGATTTACGTTTATCGATAGTTATAGTAATGGTATTTTATTGTAACTTCGTGTATGTAAAAAGGGTCGAGTTGTACACGACCAAGGCAAGGGTAATAAGGATTTCCCCATGTTAAAAAAGTCTAATAGACAAGCTAGGAGAAAACTACATTATATATAGATAAGATATGGGGGACTTTAGAGTGAGAAAACTGCGTAAAAAAGTTACCGTGGGAGAAAACACTGTAAAACCATATAGAGAGTGAAGAAACATCGTCACCAAAAAACGGGGATGGGGAACCTTAGAATGAGTAAACTCCTTAAAAAAAGTTATAATAGGAGAAAACTACGTAAAAATATTTTTTTCTCGAACTGACTACGCTATTGTTCTAGCAAAGCCTTAACAGATTTATCGAACTACACCTCAAAAGATACAGAGAGTGAAGAGACAACTTCGACAAAAAACAGGGGCCCCTTAGAGTAAGAAAGCCTCGTAAAAAAGTTATCTTGGCAGAAAACCACATAAGAAGTTATACAGGATGAAGAGATAGCCCCATTAAAAATATTGGCGGGTAGCAGTTGGGGAAGGCGCCTCCTTTAATGCCATGCTAAGTCAAAGAGGGAAGGTTTCTGACCCCTCATTGCATTCGTTTGGTAGACAGGGAGACAGTTCGACAGGATCGTATCGATCAGCGAACGGCTTGGCGTTTGCACAGGACCTTGCCGCTGGGGTATAGTGGTGCACGGTTGGGAATCCACGTGGCCTTTGTTAGAACTGCACAGTGGGGTCTTAAACAAAGTTTAACACTGTCCACCTCTCTCTCGACGAAGCTGGTAATACAGGATCACTCTGATTACTGTTAGGTCCAAAGTCATATTTTGTAAATTTACAACAAAAGAAGTGTATTCACGCACCACATTACTTTGCTTTAAAATTTTTCATTCGGAATTCAGTTTATTCGAAGAGAAACGATTCCCCGTTTAAATATTTTATAGAATTATTCCTCTACCGCGAAAATGTCTCTTCCCACGGGAGGACACGTTCTTTTTCATAGTAACTGCGTTCTTACTTAAAGCGAACTTAAAACTTAAAAAAGATGTAGTTTCTTTCACCAGCATCGAACGTTTTAAAGAAACTTCCAATGGACTTCTCATTAAATAAAGCTACAAATGAAAATGTAGTTAAATATAGTGAACACAATATAGAACTTAACACACTTACATCTAGTATTGTTATCTGCAAAGTAACTGTAAAATACTATATTGAGAGCTGAAATGTGTTTGTAGTTGTTGAAATAGACCTAATGCCGCGTTGTTGTCACCTCGGCTGTGTTCGGAGTTTGCAAACACTGCGGGCGACGTGACGTGCGGAGACAAGCGCTGAGAGACAGCGTATGCCGGCGTGTGGTCCAAGCTATAAGTTATTAAGCTTAAATATAAGTTACTAGCCTCTGCCCACGACTTCGTTCGCGTGGAATACATACTTTAGGCTAATGCTAACACGCAGCGACAACTCTCAAGAGGAAAAAAAAAACGATTTTTACAGAATCTTTATTGGTGCTCTGTTCCTATTGGTCTCAGCGTATTGATATATTGTCTATAACTAACCTGGATAAATGGTCTATATAAAATTGAAAGAATTTTTCAAATCGGACTAGTAATTTCTAAGATTATCCCCTACAACGTCACAACATCACAAACTCATAAACTTTACCTCTTTATAATATTAGTATAGATTATCTTTATCTACGTAGTCCGGTGAAGCTGTTAAGACCTTACTGAGTCAATAGCGTAGACATTTCTAAAAAAAAAATTTTTATCTATGTTACGTTACGTTACGCTTTTGTAGCAAAGTGGAAAATAATGTTTATTAAGGTCGTAATGATGACTGAAAACTTTAATATTTTTTTTATTAAATGAGGCTACCGTCATAATTTTTTGATAAAAACATGTGTTATTACAAAAATGTTAAATACATATTGAACACTTGCTTTATAAAAGTTTGGGTATTTTGGTATTAAATGCACCACGCTTGCCGAACGCTGCCGGGGCAAGCTCTCGTTATCCTTTTTCGCAAGTCTAACCTAACCTAATCGAGATAAAAAAAAAAACAAGATGACAAACTTTCGGCGAGCGCGGTGCTTTTAATACGAAAGTACCCAAATTTTTATAAAGCAAGTATTCAATACGTATTTCACTTCTTTATAATACACAGCAAGCAAGTGTCTAAGAAGTAAAATTAAAACAAAAAATGAAATGTGAAACTTCTTGTGTACTTTGGTGTGTAACAACATATCTCTATAGTTTAATTTGTGTAGATGAATCTTATTTAGTTTTAGGTGTGAGTTTTTCATTTTTTATTAATTTATATCCTTTGTTAATTGTATCAGGAGATATACCTTGCATAAATATAGAAATAAAGTAATATAAGTATTAAATATTCTTAACATATAGTATTTACAATTTGAAAAGAAAAAAAAAGAATGAATGTCCTTGTTCATTTTAAAATATAAATATAATAACTCGGTTACCATAGTGTTCTTATTTCTTTTTTGAAAGGAGTATCGTGAATAATCCCAGAAGATCAAAGTGAAGTAATAGTGGTTGCATTGCGTTTCGTTTGATCAGTGAGGGTGCCGGAGGCCCTCCTACCCTCTCTTCTTCTCTCCTTGCCCCTCCCCTCTTCTCTCCATTTCCCCATTCTCCCATCTCTATAAACACAGGCTGACAACGCACTTACAACTCCTCCGGTGTGCTGGTGTCTATGGATGGCGGTAATCACTTAACATCAAGTGATCCGCCTGTCCGTTTGCTGCCTGTATGATATAAAAAAAAATCTCCATGGCAGAGAATAGCGGTATATAACCCATATAATACTCCAATAAATGTTTATTTATCAATATGCGTTTTGCCAAAATCGATTTAACCGTTCCAAAATTTTAGCCGGACAAACAATACACGCTTAAATTTTCTTTATTAACTTGGGCCAACGGTCATAGCGAACCTTATGTTGGTACGCTGCGAACTTTTGGTGGCAGTGTTGTCTAAATTATCGACGTCGTGTAAACTAGGGGGATAAAGGAAGGGAGCGATGGAAACTTTGAGCTGGTATCCCCGGTAAGTTACGAACCAGTAGGTGGAGGTTCCCTAGTGAAATAATACTCAAAACATAATTAATATCTGTTAGTGTGGATAATAAAAAAAATGAAATATAATTTGTTTTATTTTCTATTCGAGTGAACATAGGTACAATAGTATATCGTAACTTATGTATACCACTATTCATTACTATGTATATTAAAATAGGACCGTATATTCAAATTACATACTTTAAAATTTGTTATAATTTTTATTATTTAAGGGCGTCTTTGAGCGTCTTAATTTGAAATGCCACATTTAACATTGATAGTTTTATACACTTAGGCATAACTAAAAAGGCTGCGAAATATAAAAATATATTACAAAATTTGACTTTGAAGTTCCAGAAATATTGAGAAGTTGTAAGAAATAAAAAAATTACTGTCATATATTCTACAACTACACATCAAAGGTATCAACCGTCAACAGATAAGAGATTCAACAGTCTGTCAACAACAAGTTCAACTATCTGCCAAAAATGCCACGGGTTCAACCTTCAACCAACGATTGGTGCAACAATAAGACAATATTTCAATAACAATACAATACGATAAATAAACCAACTGTTTCAATTGATTGTACGATCTAATATCAAATTCACTTGTCGCCACATGCATAATCATTGATTGTACGGACGCTTGTAGCAAACAATCACGGTTCTTTGTTCATTATGAAACGCATTGTTATGGTGATGAAAATACAATGTATTTTGTGTAAAATAATAGGGTACTCTTTCAAATGTTTCTTTTAAATCTTTTATATCCAAATCCATTAATAACAATAATTTACTTGGCGAACTTAAATTTATAACAGTTGTAACTATCGAAAAATCCAATGGAATATTGGTTACGTAAAGTAGGCAATAATATCAGCCAATTAATGCAAGAATGCAACTCACTGATACAACTGAAGGATACAAGAATGCAACTCACTGATACAACTGAAGGATACAAGAATCCTCTAAATGTGAGTAGCATAAATTGACTTCCTGTTAAGTTTGATTGTAATTGAATTGGGCATAGACATAACCAGGAGTCTGGTGAAAAATATAGGCTAAGTTTTTAACTGATAAATTTATGGCATACATTTTTAACTAATATGGAATGTTTTAGTTACTTATTTAATACTTGATTTCACTTTTTATGCACCCGATTAGGCCTCCCACGGCAGCGGCTCAAGCCTAGGTTCGATCCCTCGGTAGGGAACCCTTGAGTGCGTTGCTTGCGTGATACGGTGACACACAACGATTTTGCATGCAACAGGTAACAGCCAAGCCGAGATGTGCCGTGCACCCTTGAGCTGGTTGCCAAAATAAAATCGGCTGAGTGCCTTAAGCGCTCGCCTTAGTAGTCCGGTGAAGCTGTTAAGACCTTGCTGGGTCAATAGTGTAGTCATTTCGACGAAAAAAGGAACTTTTTATGTATTCATTAATGAAAGAAATTTTAGATGCACCTGAACTACTAAATAGAGTGGATATAATTGTTCTTTTTAAGCTGTCTAGAGCTTCACGTTTTAATGTTTGCTACGAATGATTACCAAAAGGGGTCGTCATTCTCCATTGAGTATATTGTTATCGTATTATAATAATAAATCCAAAAACTTAGATCAAGGCATTATCACCTATAGTCCTTAGCAAATATAGAGAGACGTATTAAGATAAAAAATTAAGCCATCACGAGACGCCTGTCAAATGTGACACATCGAAATCGTTTGAAGCAAACAAATCTCAGACTCTCGAACTCTCAAATTACACTATAGGTATGCGAGCTCAGTGCAGCAAGAGAGATTGCGCACAGTCGGTTGCGCATAGTATCGCGTCGCCACGTCTCACACATATACCATGCCAACAATAAGTTTTGCCCGCTGTATAAATTTTTTCATGAAAAAAATGAAAATAGAGCCGTTTATATTGTTAAGTTAGTTTTTGCTTTTACCCTATTAATTAAGTTATTTGCTCTACCGTGAAGTAAGTAATAAACATCTATAATTAAGGCTGCACTTCAATACAGTAAGTAATTATTTCTAAATCTATGTCAGACAGTCCAATACTGTCTTAGTGTAAATCTTGTTGATGCTTCAAATCTATACATATAATAAAAATGAAGTGTCTGTATATAACAGCAAAATAAAAAAAAAATCACTGATTGAGTACGAAAGTATACACGCTTCTGATAACAAAAATGCAGTTTTTAAAATTTTTGCCGGTGTTTCTGTCTGTCTGTCTGTTTGTTCCGGGTAATCTCGAAAATGGCTAGACCGATTTTGACGGGAATTTCATTGGTAGATAGCTGAAATTACAGCGGGTGACATAGGCTACTCTAAATTAGACTAGGTGTTAACCGCGGCTTCGTCCACAGCGCTATCTCCAAAACGGTTGGACAAAATTCCACGAAACTTGCACCAACAGATAGTGGACATCATAACAAGTAATTCAGTTTATTTTAATTAAGACTAGCTGTTAACCGTGGCTTGCCGACAGTACTTTCTCCAAAAGTTTAAACCGATTTTCAGGGGACTTATACTGATAGACAGTGAACCTTATAAAAAGTAATTGAGGTTATTCTATTTTAGACTAGCTTTTACCCGCATCTTTGTATGTATGAAATTTAGCAAGATTTCAAGATTTCGACTCATTCTTTATATTTAATTAGATACATAATTATCAATTAATTGTTTACAATTCGACATTACAATTATAAGTAACTTTGAAGATAGAAGAGGTCTTCTTAATAAGATTTTAGACCATAAACGTATTACGTAAAGAGGTCCATAATACAATTTTTTGCAGAACAGCCAAGCGTTTATTTTTTGTATAGACACGAAATTGTTATTATAACGAGAAAGTAATGTAAATGTAAATCTTTATGATGATATTTTAAGTTATTGTTTCATTAGTTCCTTACACAGCGTAAGTAAGCACTAAGATAGTTATATGGTGGGTTAAAATCCCAAATATGTTGCTGATGGTAAACCTCACTAGGCACATTGTTAGTATTTATATATCTATTGTATACATTACATGCTACTGTAAGTCGTGTGAGTGTCGAATTTACAATTGTTTTCAAAGAGCATTTCTATAATTGTACATAGTCTCACAAGTTTATAATTCATTAATATAATTTTAAAAGAGTGTGCGGAGCCGCGGGTACAACTAGTGAATAAATATAATAAGTAGACGACAAATCATGGGAATCTTAATGTGCACCTATTTAATCCTATTTCTTTTTTCGATATGTATCCTCACTAATAAGGATTGCAACTTTATACATCGTATTTAAAGACTTGTTTCTATCGACCTTGAACTTCGACTGGATAGAAAATTATTCTGATGGGTAGCTTTAGTTATTCGAAATTTTGATTCAAATATCATTTTGCACATCTTCGTCTTGTTTATCCTTAATCATCTCTCTTAATGATTGAGTTTGCTTATAGTTTCCTGTTATCTTCTTGTGATACAGTCAAAAGAGTATAGCCCCATCCATTCGTCTGTTCTTTTTCACACGATACACTGACACAAAATCTTACATCACTGCTACAACATCACACACATCACCTATACACACGTGCACACCTACACGCTAACACGCTGTTTTTCTTTTTTAGAGAAATAAACGACAAAGAGTTCTACCCTTATTTTTCCTTATCCTATCCTATCCTATATAGTTTAGAGAAATTTATCCGACACAAAATACATATAGGGGTTGTTGAGGCACGCATGCTTGGTACACATGTATGTTTCAGTAATTCATATACGTATATATAGATAGCTTAACTTAGGTTAGCTCAGATAGGTCGCGATTTTTGCACAAAACAGGCGACAGCCCAAGCGGAGGTGTGCCGTGCACCCTTGAGTTATTCGCCCAAACATCCCAAATCGGCTGAGTTCCTTCAGCGCTCGCCTCAGTAGTTCGGTGAAGCTGTAAAGACCTTTCCAGGTCAACAGCGAATTAATTTAAAAAAAAATCGTCTATTCTAATAAAAGACATTTCTCAGACATGTTTCTGTTAAGGATTACTATAACAACCGACCACGTTCTATAATTATCTTAGATGCTTATATTTTTTTATGTCATAGGCGGCAAACGAACTGGCGAATTGCCTAATGTTAAGTGATCACCACCGCTCATAGACACCAGCAACACCAGAGGAGTGGCAAGAGTGATGTCAGCCTGTATTGGTGTGGAAGGGGGGAGAGAGCGAAGGGAGAAGAAGGAAGGTGGGCTCCCGGCGCTCTAACTGACCGAACCTAAACGCAACAATGCAAGCACTGTTACTTCACGTCGGTTTTCTTTGAAAGGGTGGTACTACCCCGAACGAGTCGGTCCATTCATGGTAGAACCAGCTATAGCTTCATCATGGCTCTACCACTTACTTCTCCTATAGTTCCGCTTGGAGTGCAGTCTATCAATACTGTTTTAATTTTCCAAGGAACCTCCCTACTTACAAATCACGGATCGGTTCGGATTAGGTTCATTATAAAGGGTAGGTAATACTCTCTCCTATATGAAATTTTAACTCACCCCAATGTAGGGTTGAGCCCTAGGTCCCCAGGGAAAGGGTTACAACAATAGCACTTGCCAGCCCTCGACGTTAATGAATGCATTTGTTGCGACACAGGACAGAGAATAACGGGATAAATTGTCAATTGTCCCCATTTGATATAGTGTTCTTAGTTTTTAAATACTTCTTTTATTTATGCGTGGTAGTTCATACTTTAATGGATTTTCGACCCAATGTTATTATCCGACACAAAATACATGTTGTTGAAGTATGCACCTATGTTTGGTATACATGTATGTTTCAATAACTCAGTACCTGGGCGACCGAGCCTAGTTCAGTTCTTTAAAAAACATTTTTAAATTAAAATAAACTGTTAGATTTACCTTATAAAATTAACAATTTTTTACAAAAAAGTATATATATATATATCTTCTGCTCTCACTCAGATTCGAACTGAGATTACACGTATTTTCAAAGCAACTGATTTCCAACTGAGCTATTTTTGTTTTGACAGCGCCTCTGAAATTTACCTTAATATTCTAGCTATACTTTTTCATTGCCTTAAAACTTAGTTAAAAAGAGGTTTTCTGTGAATAAAATCTAGATCGATTTATCGTCCCCGAAACTACCTACATACTAAATTTCACGGAAATAGATGACTTCGTTTCCTAGATCCTGAATATATATAAATATAAAAATATACAAGAATTGCTCGTTTAAAGGTATTTTAGATGTAAATATGAAAATGTAGCTTAGCTTAGGTTAGCTCAGATAGGTCGCGAATTGCTTGAGTCAGGGAACAGCCCGGGCCGAAGTGTGCTATGCACCCTTGAGCTAGTTGTCAAATAAAATTGTTTAAGTGCCTTGAGCGCTCGGCTTAGTAGTCCGATCAAGCTGTTAAGACCGTGCTAGGTTAATAGCGTAATCAGCTCGAAAAAAAAATATTAAAATATATAAAAACTACAATATTATAATAATATTCTAAGGGATGATGTAAATATTATAAAACAAAGTCATTTTGCGAGTTTTTATTTGCTTGATGTGAATGTTAGTTAGATGAAAGTACTCTAGAACACATTTTTTTTTAATTGTCTCAATATACTATTGTATTATATGACATTTTACCTAACAATAAACTACGTCCGTCTGATTTTAACAAACGCACAAAGGTGAGTATGTTCTCCTTTCGTCAATACTCTGGCCAATTTTATATTTTTTAACAAAGTTAAAATTTAACATAACACAATAACTACCAATAATTATTATATAAATATGTATTTATTTAAGGCATGATGTCTGTACGTGTTGTGTGTGTCATAGTACAAGGCATTACATTGGAATATAAGAATAATTTTAAGAATAGTATTTATTTATCATAATTGAGTAAATAAGTCTGTGAAATTATTCATAAAATTAATATAATTTATTGCCAAATAAATATATTTCGATATCAGACGACAAACAAATTAATATGATGAATATATACAGTTGTATTATATTAACGTTATTTCAATATATGGTTTTATCTAAAACAAGAGCTACGCTGTATTTTATTTTACTTTGTCATAAAACAAAGTCTTTTAGGATTTCATTTATAAAATTGGTTACTAACACTTTGATACTAAATATATATCGTTTCTAGTTTCATAAGAAACTTGTTTATACTTTTCTTTGTGTATAAAAAATTTTTACTTTACCATAATTAGTCAATAAAATGTAATCTCCTTTTTTGTTAGAAACAATTTTGTATAGTAGGTACAAAGAATGTGAATGTGAGTTCAAATAAATAAATCGATTATTATTAATTTGTTATAATGCATAAAGCGTGAGGAAATTAATTAGTGATAAATAACACTGTATATTATTTAGATTATCTGACAGCGGAAATCGATGTAGGCACAGCTAAAAGCAATGTTGTGTCAACCCATTAATAAATTACGGTGTTGAATGAGAACCAATCATGTCCTTAATGACGCCTTTTGACAGCCCTCGCGTTTCACCCCTTTCGCATTATTAAGTCACTGCTTACAATTATCATTTCCGAAAGTTGTTCCATTGTTGCCAAAACTTTCAAAACAAGTTGGAAAACTTTAATATTCGATTTGTAAAATAGTATCAGATAGAGGTGACAGTATGGTCATGGAATTAATATATCAGAGGGTAAACTTAAATTAATGACTTTTACTTATTAGGTAGTAGACCCACGCAGAAGCTACTACTGGTTTTGTATGAATGGGTCGGCTCGCCCGGGTTATTACCACCCAACCCACAGAAACACCGACGTGAAGGAACAGTGCTTAAATTGTTGCATTTCGTTCGATCAGTAAGAGCGCCAGAACCCTACCTGTCCTCCCCTTTCCCCCAAACACAGGCTGACAACGTACTTGCGACACCCCTGGTGTTGCTGATATCTATGGACGGCGGTGATCACTTAACATCAGGTGACCTGACAATTTATTTGTCTCCTATGATATAAAAAAAAGAAGTTTAACTGATCACCATGAACGCTAACAGATGTGTTTTGTTGCGAAGGTTTTTGTACTACCACTTTCCACTAAACAGAGTTAGACTACATCAAGTTCTCTAAAGATATTTAGATTAGAACATTTGCCGAACATTATTTTACTGTAATTCAAAGGCCATGCCAGCAAGTGCTTGTCGGTTATATAATTTCTGGCCGGATGAAGAAAATAGTCCTATCTCCGGAAATCCTACCATTGATTCTATAGAATGACACCATATTCTTACCATAGGATACTGAACTTCGACCAGTCTACACATATAATAAGAATGTAAATCTATCATGGCTGTATTTTTTCGATTTTCATGAAGAAAATATTGTAGGAGTATAGGGATAAGTAATAGATCATTTTTAGAAATGTCTGTCTGTCTATCTGTTGTCTGAACACGCATCACTGCTAAAGTTCTGAGTTCACAATAAATCCCTAGAAAATAATAGTTAAACATATCCTCGAGTAACATTTAGTCCTGATTTCATTAAAATCCGTTCACTCTTCCAAATGTTATAATAATATTAATGACGACGCGACTATAGTACGAGAGGAAAGTAAGTAGACTTAATACATTCAGATGATTTTGTTACTCACTGTTTTTTTTACTTTAGGTTTCACGTGGACGAAGTTGTGGGCACAGCTTTGAAGAAATAAAACCAATCTACTGTTAACATCAACTACCTACTCACGTTAACAAAGACGTTTCATCCTAAAGCCACGGTAATTCCGCAAACGGGCCATATAATTTCCAGCCAACAAGCGTAGTCGATAACGAGTCGTGAATCAGGGTGTCAACTCAACCGGGGAATGGCTTGCTTTAGATAATTATGCTAAACTAATTCAATTATCCGGATTCGCATGTTGTTTAACTCAGGATTTGATTGTTAAGGAAAGAATTCGTTTCATTCTTATCCCTTTCATGAATTTGTCTGAAATATATATTAATATTGTAAAACTTTTTTTTTATATATATTGAAGCACGACAAAGTGACTGCACTATGCCTGATGTTAAGCATAGTACAATCCAGAAACATCGGCAACCACCGATAGACAGATTATCCATCGCCGGTCGCCGCTGTCATGCCGGCCATAATGACGAAAGTCACCCGGTACTGGATATGGACAGGCTGATCTCGAAACGCGACGTGCAGAAGTGAGTCACTATGACGGGCTTTTTCGCCATATACATGGTGGTTGCGACCCAGTCGGGCTGTAAAACCCTACCACCCCGCTATCGCCATTGCCTCGTTCGTTGATCAGCAGGGTGCACCACGTGCAGGTGAGGTTGGATTGGGTGTCTCAAGTCTTAGGTTGTTACTCGACACCCCTTACACTCCCAACTGAAGAGTTTGTTTGCTTCAACGAGTTTATCTTAGGAGCTACTGGTAGGATTTGAAAAAATCTTTTAGTGCTAGGTAGCTAATTTTTCGAGAAAGAGTCTAGGCTATAGTGCTAAGACTAATAGGAGCGGAGCACCAATGAAGATTGTTTCACCTTTATTTTTTTCTTTCGAGAGCTTCCGCTGTTATTAGCGTTGGCTCAAAGTAGCTATCCCACGAGGACAAAATCGCGAAGATGGTAGTTGTAAATATTTTTGTCATTACCGCGATACTGTATAGTTATATTGGGGCTAATAAATTAACAATCTTGCCATAAGATGGTCACTTGAATACCGCAAACGAGAGCTTTCCGAAAACTAAATATTAATTATGTCTATCATTTATTACTTCACAGAGATGACCGGTATCTATACTATATACTCCGTGTTATGCACGATTAGGAGTATTCGAAAGAACTTTTCTATATGGCGTCTTTGTTGTTCTTCAAAATTCGTTTCTTCCGCCTTACACTGTATGAACAAACCTTCAAAAACTCTAGAACTTTCTTACAGTCTTGATTAAAGCAGAAGTTACCGAGCACGGTTTTGTACGATGTTTATGTCATACGGGTTTTCACTAAGCGATTGTAATACTATATAAACGTTAGCAATATAAGAATAATTACCTTTGGAATTATAATTAAAAAGATATATAATTTTATGATAATAAATTTATTGCTACCAAATGAGCTATTTGCTTTTCACCTACCTTGTTGCAAAAAATACTTACACCAAATCCAACTATTTCGACGTAGAACACTAGAGTGAGTGATAAGGTTGACGTGATACTTTTGGTAATATTAAATCAAATATTCAATTAAGCAGCAAATAATTTGCAGCAAATAAAAACCAAATGAACAAACAAACGAACGTCGACGTTATGTATAGATACAGTAAAGCAGGACATTATCATAAATCGCAGCGTTCAGTCCCGTAGATAGTCTGCAGCTAACGTAATGGCTTAGGAAATTAGAATAGAAAACTGATCCACACACTCTAGAAAGCTACTTTAGTATTTCGGGGGTAAATTATATTGTTTTGAATGAATTTCAATGGACCCATATTTTAAATAAACGGAATTTCCTAACCTAATGCCATTATCAAATCTAATGCTTGCCTAATCGTATAGCATTATCAAGTCATTGCAAGAAATTAAAGATAATTATTATTTAAATAACTTGGATCATAACCATTTCATAAAAATTAAAAAATTGGAAGCAATTTAAAATACACTCGATACTACTTCCCAAATAACAGTTAAATCGCAAATCAATTTTAAGGTTACTGAACGGTGTTACGGTATTTAAAGAAACTATTCAGTCAGAAATTTTGAAAATGTTTACGAGCATTGACTTCTTTTAGATATAATATTATCTGTATATTACTATAGAAGATGGAGATCCACAAAGAGGTTAGATGTATTTCTCGCCGCCGTGAATTCATACAATGGTCTCCTTTTGCGAAGAAGTCATCTCGCAAAAGGAGGCGGCGGAGAGGGCCCGCGAGGTAGACCCTCTAAGTGGCCGTCTCCGCCAACAGAGGACCGGCAGGAGGAGGCGGCGTTTTGCTCAACTCCTCCTGCCAGCGTAGCCGGACCTGAGGGGATGCAGCCGGGGGTCTCTTCCCTTCATTGCACAGGTCCGGCGGACGAGGGGAGGCAGCTGGTGTGTACCCAGTCTGTCTCTCTATAGGTACACCGTGGGGTTTTAGTCCGTGCTAGTCGGACATAACCCACCCTCTCCCCCGGGAGGGTGGGTATCCATTAGGGATTTCCCCACGTTAAAAAAAAAAAAAAAAGATGTATTGAAAGAAAACCATGCAAAACTATATTTCGAAAATATAAAATAAGAGATAAAACCGTATTTTACTGATGTAGGACCAGTGCTAATATCCCAGCTAATAATGCTTATATTAAAGTTTGTTTGTTTGTCACGCTTTTAAATTTTAACTACTTAACTGTTTATCATGATTTTTTTCATATATGCAAGGGTACAACAATGGCATAGGGTACTCTGTATGCAAAAGAAAATAACTCTCGCAAATTTACATTGATATGAGCTAATATAGAAGGATAAACTAATATTGTATAGCTGATTGAAAAAACTACAAGTTGAGACAAATGAATACGTAAAATTAAAAATAATTGGAAACATAAAAGCAACACGTAATTATTAGATGTCATCTTTTGCCTAGGTTGACGTAAAGAAAGAAGGTATGGTGTTGCTATAAAATCTAGTCTATCTAATCTATCTATCTATCTAATACCTTTAAACGAGCAATTTTTTTATATTTTTATATTTGTATATATTCAGGATCTCGGAAACGGCGTCATCTATTTCCGTGAAACGTAGTATGCAGGTAGTTTTGGGGACGATAAATCGATCTATAGCTAGATTTTATTCATAGATAACTTTTTAACTGGGTTTTCAGGCAATGAAAAAATATAGCTAAAATATGAAGGTAAATTTCGGTGGCGCTGTCAAAACAAAAATAGCTCACATGGAAATAGGTTTCTTCGAAAATTCGTGTAACCTCAGTTCGAATCCCAGTGACAACAGAAGAGATACATTTTTTAAATATTTTTTTTATTTTGTAAGAAAATGTTAATTTTATAAGGCAAACTTAACAGTTTATTTTAATTTAAAAATGTTTTTTTAAAGAACCGAGCTAGATTCGGTCGGCCAGATAGGTACTATATGATTAAAGTAAAGGCAAACCAACACGATAATTAATTTTATGTTGAAAGTATAAAGCAATATAACTTTTACGCGAAGCCCAATATTAAATTCATGATTTAACATAAGAACCGATGGTTGAGCGTCCGATTTACATATTTATTGCTCTCTGCCGTTAAATTGTCCAGGTGACGAACCGTTGGCTTGTCTCGAATAATGCAATTTCTCCATCACCTTAAATAGGCAATTTTACGTTGTTTGTGACATTCACAGTATAATTAATTATATAAAATATTCTATACAGACGAAACGTTTGTTGGAAATATATAACTATGCATGTAATAACCCATGGTTTACAAACAATATAATTTGGGAAACCAATTAAGTGTGGTTTAAATGCTTGTTATAATCCTGGATTTGAATGTCCCTATTAGGAGAGACGGGCTCTAGTTAATATGTCGCTTATGCTACACTATGTCTATAGGGTTTTAATACACACATAAAATGGAAACTTTGCTGTTGCCGTAATTGCAATAATCTTAACATTATCGTAATATTACAGAGTTCTCTTTTTCAGAAAAGAAGTAAGGTACAATTCTTAAGACATACTGCCTTTAGCTAATGCTGCACAAAGATTTTTTAATGCTTCTAACGTTTGACCACAATGTTTTCTGATGCTAAATGGCGATGCGAGCCAAAATAGCAAACATGTTAAACATAGAGAGGGACTGGCTATTGAGAGCAGTAGCTGGAATATATCGGTAGGTGCTTCAATATAGAATTTCAACTTAAGGATAGTAGCTAACTAAGCGGAATTTTTTATATAATTGGAGGCAAACGAAGAGGTGGATCACCTGATGTTAATTGATCACCGCCGTCCATAGACCCTAGCAACACACAAATTGGTTTGCAAATTACTGGTTGTGGTTTTAAGGCAATTACAAAGGAAACTATCAGGCTGATTTAAAATTCAGCTATACAATAATACCTCTGATTCTTTTACTCTAATCTCACCCTAGAGGTATAGAGAAATATTTACTGATACTTCAAAAGAAATGAATAATTATAACTACTTCAGAAAATAAAATGTCAGTTTATTAACCCTATGAGGACAATTATTATGCGCATTAGTCATGCAATGACTGAACTTCTTATACTCTGTAATTGCTATTGTCTGAGATAGGTAAAATACTTAAAAAACTAGGCAGGCTGGGTCCGTAGAATCTCTTACTCCTTGACCCTACACCTTTTTTTACATCGGGAAATCCATACGGATACCCACCCTAGCCGGGCAGCTTAGGATGAGTTATGTCCGACTTGCACGTGCTAAAACCCCATGGTGTCTTCCCTCACCTATGGGCCGGGGAGCAGGAGCTGTCGACTAGCAATGCGTCTTCTCCCCGGCAGGTGACGGCCCTTCATTAGGCCTCTTCGCGGTCGAAGGGTCAGGATGGTAGACCCCTCAGGGGAGGGCGAGAGTTACTCTCCCCGACGATCGTGGGAGGCGCATCGGCACAATACGCATCAACCACACGGGCCTGTGCAGAATAACTGCCAGGGCGACGGACGTGCCCGCGTCCATCGCTCGCAGGCCCTTCTTTACGGCGGGCTGAGGTCATTGCTGACTTAACCCTACACCTCCCTAAATTAAGGTAAAAGACTCTTGAGATCGATTAGTATAATAAAACGGATGAGCTGAGAGTTTTTAGAAATTTTAGGATTGTTTAAGGCCTAGAAAGGCTATTAGATCTATTAAATAATTGCACAGTGTGGTTTTATCAACGTAATAAGGCTTTATTTTTTGGTGACGTTATATTATTGACTCTGAATATTATCATAATCAAAATTTATCCAATGTTGATAGTTTAATTATATACAAAATGGAAGACTCCTTTACCGAGTGCTAGTATGAAAATAATGTATTAATTTAAATCCCTCGCATAATGCACTTAGCAGCAGGTTGGTGATGTCAAGATCTTTTAAATTAACAGCAATCTCATTTTCAGAGCGCTTTGCACGGGAAGTATTAATTAACTTTGCTTTTAGAAGCTCGTTTCTTTTACCACGTTATTAAACCTTTTTGTGTATGGATAATTTGAAGTTTTTTGAAGAAAAATAAATGGTCTAAGATTTTCATGTAGATAATCTATTTTAAATTAATTTCTTATGGTACCTCTATTTACATATATATATCACAGAAACCTGGCAAACTTGCAACTTCAAATGCAGTAGTTGAAATTCACGTACATCTGTTAATATACATTTATTTACTTTTGTACTTGCGTTATTATGTCTAGGAATACCAATGTTACATAGTTTTGTTCTATTTAAATATATAGACCTGAGATTAAAACAAACTTGGTCTTTAATTTATCGCAGCAGTAATAAATTCGTGGTTATCTTATGTGTCCAATCCAGTAGTAATTCAGTGTAATATTTTTGCTAAGCAAACGACTTCTCATCTATGCGTTGTTATGGCCTCCTATTGAAAATATGCGGTGTAGTACCATTTAGTTGTACTGCACCATGTAACTGAATGGGGGTGCTGTTGTTGGGCATTTTTAATGAATCTATAAGTATATTTTCTTTATTTTCGTTGTCACCAGGATCTATTCTAGCAATAAAAACTTTTCCCTCTTTCTTACAGAAGTATACTATCTCGTATATTTAGTTACATGGGGCGTGATTTTTCATGAATTCTTTTTCATTCATATATTTTTATGTCAAAGAAAGAAGCAGTATAAGAATGGTACATACTTTTATACCCTAACATTTCCAAACGTCGCAAACTTCTCATTCAGAGCATTGTACACGCTAATTTACAAGACATCACTTTGTAAACTTTAACGCGTGTGTGCGGGTGTTCGACATTTGCATTTCAATAAAGGTGCGTTCATCGTACGCTATTGTTTTTATTTTTTTAGTAAATTATAGAAATTTGTTACCATAAGCAGAAATGTACAGCTTACAACTTCCATTTATAGACTTACGAGTTGTTCACGGCCTCGCTCGCGTACTTGTGGATCAGATCTATCTCTTAGGAATTGTAATACTTCTGGAATAAACATACCCTATGTCCTATCTTGTACTCCTGACATCATGTGGACAAAAAACACAAGCCATGAAAATTGGTATGCTTAGATGCAATACGAAGAATTGTCAAGATATAACCATTTTACTATGACGTCCTTATTTATTTAGCTCAAGAGTTAAAGATGCAAGCATTTTGACAAATACTATAAAGAGATTGATTGTCAAAAAGTAGA
This sequence comes from Antheraea mylitta, assembly GCA_014332785.1. Lineage (NCBI taxonomy): Eukaryota > Metazoa > Arthropoda > Insecta > Lepidoptera > Saturniidae > Antheraea > Antheraea mylitta. The sequence continues at coordinate 336,226 of JACEII010000090.1, forward strand.
GAATGAGGAAGTGAAAGAAAAAAAAACATGGTACGTTTTTTCAGAAAAGTATAACTGCAACTAACTTGCTTCGTATTTTATTAGAATAATAATAGTATAAAAGCTTTTTTTAATGCCAAATAGCAGCAAACAGGGAGACGGCACTTGATAGTAAATGGTTACCGTTATCTATGGACCACTACAACACCAAGGACATCTCTTTTGTACCGAACTTGAAGAGTGCATTTCAGTGTCTTTTTCAGTTCCATGTCATAGCTCTGAGGAAAGACCGTGTTGGGTTATCATTTTATAACGTAAGCATACGTAAGCATACTGAAGGTAAAAATAATCTTAACACACATCTTCTTCCTTAATAATATTTTCCCTATTGCATGAAGGCGAGGACACCTTTGCTATTACAGCTCTTAAATTTAAAACCATAGTGATATAATAAATAAAGTGATAAATGGTAATAACAAACTGTAAAATAATTTTATTGCGAGATAAAAGTGAAGCAATGAAAACACACCTTTAGCTTCAGCAAGCGCTTTACTAACTTCGAAAGTCGTTTCAGAGAGTTCCGCTGTAGTTTTTAAGTATATTGCTTATTGTTAAATACGTCTTGTTTAAAACTCTCAATTATTCGCGTTGCTTTCGTCTAAGGTGTTTCTTTAAGTTTTCGTATAGGTTTTTTTAAATGTCGAATATATATTTTTCTTAAATTTTAGCATTCAGTTAGTTGTTTGATTTTTTGTATTCCGACTAGATATGCCGGCCGACTAAAGCCATGAATACTGAAAATGCTTATAGAGAATAGAAAGTGGAAGATGGAAGTTGAATAGGAAGTTAGGAGAAATAGATAGGGGGGACCGTCTTCCTATTGAAAAGGTCCAGTGCGGCGGCCGGACGAGACGGCCGGTGTGTACACGGTCGTCTCCAGATAGGTACGGGTTCCTATGTTGGCATTTTCTGACGCAGCCCATCTGTTAGTGCAGCGCGATGATGTCTATAGAGTTTTCGTACCGCCCCAATACAACGACGGATGTAAATCGTAGGGTTTAGTCTGTGCGAGTTGGACATCCGGATTTTTTCAAATTAAAAAAGAGTTTGGATAGGAAGAAAACGGGGACATATACTTTAATTCAAATCTCCAAATAATTTTTGAAATTCACGAAGTAATATTTTCATATAATCAGAAAATACTTATGGAACCAACGCAGTGTAGTTGTAAGCTTGGACGTGAAACTTTACTCTCACGGGATACTCGTCGGTACAACAGTTTTAGACTAGCGGTCACTATGAATACGGAAAGTTTATCATGGCGTGAGGGTTGTTTGATTGGCTAGTGTTATATTATGTTTCTATTATTAGGGTTTGTATTTTAAAGCCAGTGAATTAAACTTCACTGGTATCGCAGTTTTACACTAACAAGAAATACTATTCCTATTGAAAGTTACTGTCATTATTTAATCTATCTATTTATATTATTTTAATACCTTTAATCGAGCAATTCTTTGTATATATTCAGAATCTCAGAAACGGCGTCATCTATTGCCGTGAAACTTAGTATGTAGGTAGTTTCGGTGACGATAAATCGATCTAGCTAGATTTTATTCATGATTTGTTTTACTGAGTTTTCAGGCAATGAAAAAATATAGCTAGAATTTAATGGTAAATTTCATCACCGCTGTCAAAACAAAAATAGCTCAGATGGAAATCGGTTGCTTCGAAGATCCGTGTAACCCCAGTTCGAAGCCGAGTGACAGCAGAAGAGATATATTTTTTTTGAGAAAAATGTTAATTATAATGTAAACTTAAATGTTTATTTTAATTCAAAAATGTTTTTTTTTTATACCAAGCTAGGCTCGGTCGCCCAGGTACTGTAACATTACACTATTTGTTCACTTTACATATTCCTTTTCTACTCTCGCCTATCAGATGTCATCTTTGTATTCACACCTCTTACACACGTATCTTTTTTCGCACAGTCCATCCATACCTTTTTCGGTCTTCCTCTACTAGTATATGCATCCACAATCATACTCAAAGATTTTCTAATTTTCTTATTAGACAAACAAGTGCGGGACAAAACTTCATATGTCAATTTAATTCAAGTAAAAGGTGTAGTCTGTAAATAGTTTATAATAGCTGGGTTATATGTAGAATACGAATATTTTGGTATAATTTTAATAACGTAATTAAACTCGCGGTGATCTAGTGATTTTACCGGTCAAATATGGAATCCATGTCAGCAGTTTTGAACTCCGGCATGTAACAATAAATTTTTCGGAGTTCTAGAATTTACTAATTTCAGCCTGGTACACACTGGCCGTCTCCTTCTCGTCCGCTGGACCTGTGCAATGGGAAGATGGGGCCCCCGACCCACCTCCCCTAGGTCAGGCTACGGTGGCGGAAGCAATCGCGTGAACTGGCGTCTCCTCCTCCCAGTTCTTCTTTGGCGGAGAGGGCCGCTTAGAGGGTCCTCCTCGCGAACCCTCTCCGCCGCCTCCTTCTGCGAGACGACCTACTCACAGAAGGAGGCAACAACATTCCACACATTCTAGTTGTCGAGTATGGCTTTGACGACACTCGGCAACGAGAGATCCTCGCCTACCGCCGCAGTCAGAATGCGGCGCCGCTCCTCCCACGCAGCATATTCGGAAAGTGTGTGCTGCGCGGTGTCTGGTTCAGCACCGCACTCATGGCATACGGCGGTCAGCTACCTGCGTACTCTACGGTACAGGTACCAACTGAAGCACCCGTGCCCGGTCAGCACCTGCACTAGACGGAACGTCAGGGAGCCCCATCTTCTGTTGCACCATTCGGGCAGGACATTCACACCGCCCGTATGGGACGAAGTCTTCGACGGTGAGGTTCTCAAGGTCATTTCTCACTCGTATTTCGACCCTGTGGAATTGTCTCTCAGCTGCGGTGTTTCTACATCACTACGAAACCTTTACGAAACAAGCGTACACTTTTTTAAAAGGGCGACATTTTACTTGTGATTCATTGCTTGCATTGCATTAATTGCGCACACGTGCTTATGGACGACAGTGATCACTTACCACAAGGTGATCCGCCTGTTCGTTTGCCCTTTTATTACGAAAAAGAAGTAAAAGCATATCAAAGAAACATATCATGGCATATCATATTCGCTTTCCTTATGTTGGTTAGGTTTTCTTGATTTCTAAATGAACATTGGACAAAATAGGTAATTTCCATTACAATATTTTTTTTAATCTCAGAGCCAATGCGAGCAAATATGTGCGTGAAAATTTTGTATGAATATAATTTTCTCTTTTATTATTTACATATGTGAATGAAAATAATTACCAAAAAAATTTACAGCAAAGTAACAAGAAACTCCGTCTCTAAGACGTATTTGGAACGAACGCCTTACGAAATTCGATAGCAATTCCGTTCGTACGTAGATTCGTACTTCGACTTGTGTCGGTCCGTGAGGAGTCTTTGTGATTCGTCTCCGGCTCTGTTGGACGTGAAACCGCTTTAAATTCGAACTTAGGAATTATTTGATATATTATCCGTATCACTCATTAATATCGAGTACATATAAAACTACTAATATTAATTTTAAGTAATGCTACTTTATTTATAGTAAATTTAAAATGTGTTGTCTATAACACTAATATTATAAAATCTATTAGATTGTTTCTTTTTACTTATACAATTTACATAGATTTGATCAATCTGTACTCCGAACAACCTGCAAGTAAAATTTAATAATGATTGATTAATTTTAATTTAAAATAAATTTGTAGGTGGTCGAAACACGCTGAAGCTATTATTGGTTACAGCATGAATGGGTCGGCTCGTCCGGGGTAGCACCACCATCTCACAGAAAAACGACGTGAAGTAACAGTGCTTGCATTGTTGCGTTTTGTTCGGTAAGTGAGAGCCTCGGAGATACATCTCCCCTCCCTTCTCTTCTAACCCCTCTTCTTTTCTCTCCATTCCCCCAAACATAGGCTGGTAACGCACTTGCGACTCCTCTGGGGTTGCTGGTGTCTATGGACGGCGGTGATCGCTTAACAACAGGTGACCCGTCTGTTCGTTTGCCTCCTATATGATATAAAAAAGTAGTTAAGACATGAAACTGTAATAAAAAACAAACTCACCTTCGCATTTATTTTATTACTTTCGAAAACAATATATAAAATGTCTTATGTTCAAATAAATCGTGGTCACCTATCATTATCTTACAGGGTGTGCAAAAAACTGTGTTAGCATGTCCCTAACGATTCTCTTTTGAGGGGCTCTTCACGGCCCCTTCGCGCCTTTAATCTGCTATTCTTTGTCAACCCCGATGCCGGTAAGTAGGTGTGTTATTGGGCTATTTTCTATCCTTAACGGGTAAGTGGGGGTGTCTGAATACCCTTTGTTAACAATGGGCTATTTTATATCCTTAAGGTTTTCATGAAATATTTTATACGGTCATTGAATTATATTTTTATGAAACACGATTACATAGAGCGGTCTTTGTATAGCATTGCTAGAAGCGTATAGATGTAAAAGTTTATATACTGTTTTAACTGTTATTACAATGTACATTTTTATGTACATAAAAAAATGTTTTTGAAGCGAAACTTTTTATGGAACGATTTTGAAACTTTTTGTATGCGGAAAAGTGGTAGCTGTAAACACTATGTCGGGTAGAATGACAGCAGTGTCTCGCTTGCCTTCGGGTATTGGAAAACTGTGATACATAGATAAATCGTACATAATTGCTGGCATTTTTATTTTACATAGCTGTCCCATGTAACTTCGTCTGCACAAATCGATTATTACCGGTTTCAATTATATTTTTAAATCCGAAAAATCTTAATAAACCCGATTGCAGCAGCCTCTACCGTTTCCAGTTGTAAATCCAAACTATTCAGGGATTCAAAGTTATACCCAGTAGGTATCTGAGAAATATTTTATATAATAAGCCTAAAACCCGTTATATATTAGGAACAGTTTCATTTACACATATTTTTCAATTTTCTCGATATTTCATATGTGGTTGATAATTACGCATACAAACGTCCTGTAGCCGTCTCTTAGTAGTAATGTGCTGGACTTTATACTGATAGACGATAAGTGAAATGAGTTAGAAATAATAATGTGAAACATGCATTTTGCTATATCACAAAATCTCGTGAGAAAGTTCTAGCCAGAGAACTTTAGAAAAATATTCTATGTGGCAGAATTTTGCACACATTTAAAAGGAAATTTAAATTTGCACAGATTTAAAAGGAGAACAATATTAGGAAAATTCATTTTATCAGTGAGATATAGCTCTTTTCAATAGTCATTTGACCACAATCTGATCTAAAGTTATTTGATGATATACCCTAGGATAATAATATTTGAAATCTAAAAGGCTATTAAGTGTAATCTCTAGAACAAACGTAAAAGTGCGAGGAGACAGATTTTCAACTTGACAATGATTGCTAGCCAAGCAGATATTAGAATGATTTCTACCACTAAGTTTTGCTTTCATTATGATGTTTTCCTACCAAAACTATCGTAAATTTTTAGTTGGTGGAGCCATGCTGAAGCTATTATTGGTTTCAGGATGAATGAGTCAGCTTACCTGGCATAGTACTACCCTCTTACAGAAAACGGACGTGAAGTAACAGTGATTCCATTGTTGCGTTTCGTTCGGTCAGTGAGAGCGCCGGAGGCCCCCCTGCAGACCCTCGCTCCCTACTTCCCCCCCCCCCCCCCCCCTCCAAACAGGCTGATAACGGATTTGCGACTCCCCCGGTGTTGCTAGTTTCTATGGACAGCGGTGATTACTTAACATCAAGTGACCTGCTTGTTTGTTTGCTTCGTATGATATTAAAAAAAAAATTGAACCCACTACTACTAATCGATCAGCATCTTATTTAAATATATTATTTATACCATCGAGGCATGAATATGAAATGTAAATTTTTGGATTAACAGAAACTCCTTAGAAAATTCGTCACTAGAACACTAGACATTTGTTACTGACAGTAATCAATAACAAAGTTTGGTTATTAGAATACAGAAGAAAAAGAAAGCCTTCAAACAGTGGTAGATGGTAGAGCCACGCTACAGCTATTATTGGTTTCAGCATGAAAGGGTCGGCTCGTCCGGGGTAGCACCAACCTGTCACAGAAAACCGACGTGAAGTGACAGTGCTTGCATTGTTGCGTTTCGTTCGGTCAGTGAGAGCCTCGGAGACACATCTCCCCTCCCTTCTCTTCTAACCCCTCTTCCTTTCTCTCCATTCCCCCAAACATAGGCTGGCAACGCACTTGCAACTCCTCTGGGGTTGCTAGTGTCTATGGACGGCGGTGATCGCTTAACAACAGGTGACCCGCATGTTCGTTTGCCTCCTATATGATATAAAAAAAATACAAATTAACTAACACGTATCCTTTCAGGCTATAACACTTTGTTAACACATTCATTAAAACACATCGAATTAAAATGTATCCTCAATTTTCGCCCATAAAATACACCGTTAATACCTATTTACGTACTTATTAACGGTGGATACATGAAAAAAGAACCGACAAGTGTGAAATAATCTGTATTAAACGACCCTTAAAGTCTCTTATGAGTGTCAAGTAAGGGCAAAATTCAGGGCCGTATTTGAGGTGTCGTTGTGGATATGACTCCTGACGTAATTTAAGTTTAGATTAGTATATTATATTGTACGATTTCAATGTATTTTAAGGCAATGATAATAATAATAATACATTTATTCACCAAGCCAACAAAACAATGTGTCACTAACGCATCGAAAAAGCCGTTCGTACTCTCGGTGAATGGTTTCGTGGATGGCGCATAGAAGTTAATCCCGATAAGAGTGCCGCAATACTCTTCGATCCCACGAAACGCGTTAATTAATTTGAGCCCATCAGGGTATACGGAATCGATATCCCTTGGGTCGAAGAGGTCAAATATCTCGGTGTTACATTAGACAGACATTTAAAATTCAATTCACATATAGACAGAGTGCGAAACAAAGCCGCTATGGTCTTGGGTCGCCTCCATCCGTTGCTTTGTCATAAGAGTAAGATGTCCCTTAGACACAATCTCACTTTGTATAAGACGTGTACCCGTCCCGTGATGACATATAACTGCCCCATTTTTACGCATATGTCCAAAGATAACTTTCATAAGCTGCAGGTTCTCCAAAATCGTGTTTTATGTAAAGTGACCGGTGCCCCATGGTACATCCGGAGAGTCGATCTCCATAGAGACCTAGAGATCTCTTCTATGTAGGCGTACGTAAAATTCCTTACGATTAGCTATTTTGAAAAAGCCGCGAATCATACCAGTCCGTTAGTGGTATCCGCCGCAAAGTATGAACCCGTATCTAACGCTGCGCATTATAAAAGACGTCCGCGACACATTTTTACCGGCCCTCCTGATTCAATAACGTCAGCAAACGATCAGTACCAGACTGTCCCTCGAAACAGAGCGTGTTCACGCCCACGCCCGCGTAACCACAGATCACGCCGCCGTGGTCTGGGGGTTAATTTTGCTCCCGCACACCCGATTAGGCCTCCCAAGGCAGCGGCTGAAGCCTAGGTTCGATCCCTCGGTAGGGAGCCCTTGAGTGCGTTGCTTGCGCGATACGGTGACACACAAATATACATCACTGCTACAACACTACACGATCGCCCCCACACACGCCTACACGCTTACACATGAAAGTGGAAGGGTTTACTTTTTTCCCTTATCGAACTGAAAAACTCTCAATTTTCCGATAATAAATATATAGAGGAGTTGTTGAGGCGTGTATGCTTGGTACACATATACGTTTCAACAACTCATACATATATGAATAGTTAGCTAGGTTAGCTAGATAAGTCGCGATTTTGCATGCAACAGGCAACAGCCAAGCCGAGGTGTGCCGTGCACCCTTGAGCTGGTTGCCAAAATGAAATCGGCTGAGTGCTCTAAGCGCTCGCCTTGATAGTTCGGTGAAGCTGTTAAGACCTTGCTGGGTCAATAGCGTAGTCATTGCGAAAAAAAAAAAAAAAAAAATGTGTCACTAAAATTGTCCGTCTTTCTAAAGTAAAGATTGCGCCTCGACCCCGCTCGAGGCACTGGCTCTGCTCCGATTGGTCGTTACGTAAGTTACAGTATTATTCGTTTATATCATATTATTAAGATTTTAAAGTATACAAAAATTTAACGTATAAAATACAATAAAATTAGGTATTTTGAAAGTTATAAAACTGTCCGTCTTTTACATTAAAGATCTCCTCGACCCCGCTCGAGGCACATACTCTACTCTGATTGGCTGTTTTGTGAATTACAGTATTCTTACGGGTCATTAAATATTAAGGGTTTTAAATTATAGAAAAATGTAACAAATCAAATAAAATTAAATTAAGAATTTAGAATGTAGACAATATCATGCATGCAAACAATAATCAGCTCGACAGCTTCCTCCGTCATTACGTTACGTTACAAAATTGGCAAGCAAATTATATTCTGCTACATTGAAGTACGTAAGACTCGCCAGCTAATTGATGTTGCCACTGCTAAGTTAGTCTACATCCCTTACTTCCATTAATGTCGTATGGCATTTTTTGTGGGGAACAGCAGCTGAGGTGGACATCATATTTTATAATATATCTGGATCTAAATAGTAGAAACTGTAACATACAGGTTGTTCCGTGTTTCAGACTTAGTAAAATCAATAAAAGTTTTTTAGCGTATAATGTTAGGTTTTACAACAAAGTCCCAAAGGATATTATTGATTTTCCGGATTGTGAGTTTAAGCGTCATTTAAAGGGGGTTTTGGTGTAAAAAGGCTATTACGGAGTGGATCAATATGTGAACGATAATGATCTCTGGAATTGACTCATCTCTGTGCATCCACCAAAAATGATCATGACATATAATGTATACTAAATATTATATGTATGTATATAAATACGTCAAACAGATAAACCAGATCGATTTTATGAATTAATAATATTGACAGAATGACGTTAAGTGGTTCAGTTGTCATTTTATTTCATAACTTGTGTAGGTGGTAGAGCCCCGCTGAAGCTATTTTTGGTTTCAGCATGAATGGGTCGGCTCCTCCGGGGTAGTACCACCCCTGTCACAGATAACCGACGTGAAATAACAGTGTTTGCATTGTTGTGTTTCGTTCGGCCAGTGAGAGGGCCGGAGGCCCACGTCCCTTCCTCTTTCCTTCTTTCCCTTTCCTTCCCTTCCCCCTTCTCCCATATACAGGCTGGCAACGCACTTGCGACGTCCCTGATGTCGCTAGTGTCTATGGACGGTGGTGATCACTTAACATCGCGTGACCCACCAGTTCGTTTGCCTCCTTTGATATAAAAACTTGGTTATAATGTATGGTAGTGTTTCATCTAATTTTCTTCATTGGGACGCCCGTGCGAAGTATATAAAATAAAAAAGTTTCTATTATTATTACTAAAAAGCCGTATTCTTATAACATGTTGTTCATCAGAACGATTGTGGCTCAAAATGTCCCCCTTGAAATTCCCTAAATACATCCCTGTATCGATATAAACAGGGAAACGGAAGGCCTACGCTATGGTTTTGCATAATTCTCGCGTTTGTATGCACATTTGGCACACACGTATAGCTGTGTATTGTATGCTCACTGCGGAACCGTGAACAGGACGGGACGTACACACTCCTGCAGAGTTGAATAAAGATTTAATATCTTTGCGTGATATGTAATCCCTCAATTCAACGATTTATGAAAAAAAAATGTCATGAATTCTTACTTAAGTACGTATATTTTTTATCTACACATGTAGTAAGAATGTTAATCTAACGTGTAGATACTTTTAGATTTTTGTTATATAGTTCTAGGAATAAGTCATAAAATACATTTCAATAATTTTTTGAGATATCTGTCTGTTTGTGTGAACATGTGTCACTGCTAAAGTACTGCGTTTATGATAAATATCACGAAGAATATCTTCGAATAACGTTTAGTCTTTGTTTCATTCAAATCGGTACCCTCTATCGAAGGTTATTGTCATTTTAATAACGACACGATTTATGTACGAGAGAAAAGTAGATAAGAAAATGGACTTAATACATTCAGATGACTTTTTTGGATCGAAGTTCCTTACGGCAGGCTTGGAGGAGATAGGATTTTGCTGCGCGACCGAACTGAAAAAAATGTGATGGTAAAACCGTAACGAAAAGTGCGTGGAATAACGACGTGCGCAGGCGCGACAGTCGTATACACAAGCGAGTAGTGTATAATACTTTTCTCTTTCTCCTTTCTTGTAATTATTTCTATTTCTATGTAATTTTATATTGTCAAACAAAAATAAAGAGACATATTTTGTTATTTTAATTGATAATTTGAATAACGATTACATAAAATTGAGCACGATTTTTTTTTTCATTAGCCAAAGCTATTTAAAACTATATAATATATATACATATATATATATATATATATATATATATATATATATATATGTATAAAAGTATGACGACATCCATAATGAGGTCATGGTTATGATTTGATCGATTTCAGAAACGAGTGGTACTTGAACCGTTTCATGTAATCCTAGGAAACAGGAACCTGTTATGAATGGACCTGAAATTGCGGTCCTATCAAGGTTGTTTATACATGGATATAAGATGTAATGACCACCATCAAGTGGACTACAAGTCCATTTCATCATATAAAAGAAGCTAAGAATCAGTAGATACAAAAGCGTTTATTCATAGATTTGATATTCGTCCGATTATGACGTACAGTTGTCCGGTCTTTGCACCCACGCAAAATCGTATTCAAAAGTTGCAGGTTCTCCAGAACCGAGCCCTACGTAAAATCACCGGTGCCTCATGGTACGTCCGGAATAAGGATCTCCACAGGGACCTGGAGATGCCTTCTGCCTGGGCGTATATAAAATCACTCACACGTAGTTATTTAGAAAAAACCGCGAATCATCCCTGCCCGTTAGTGGTATCCGCCGCGAACTATGAACCCGTACCCAACGCTGCGTAGTATAGAAGACGACCGCGACACATCTTTACCGATCCTCCTGATTCAATGACGTCATCTTCAAACAGAGCGTGTTCACGTCCACGTCCGCGTAACCACAGATCACGCCGCCGTGGTCTGGGGGTAAATTTCGCTCCCGCACACCAGATTAAGCCCCCATCGGCAGCGGCTCAAGCCTAGGCCCGTTCCCTCGGTGTGGAGCCCTTGAATACGTTGCTCACGTAATACAGTGTCACAATACCTTATATCACTGCTACAACATCACACACATTACCTATACACACGTGCACACCTACACGCTTACACGATGTTTATCCGTTTTCAGAGTTTAGAGGAATATTTCAGACACAAAATACATATAAGAGTTGTTGAGGCACGCATGCTTGGTACACATGCATGTTTCAATAACTCATATGCGTGTATCTGAATGGCTTAGCTTAGGTTGGCTCAGATAGGTCGCAATTTTTTTTTGGTGCTGGCCGGCTCCCTTCCCTTGGAGTTGGAAGCGGAGGTGCTTGCCGCCGTATAAAATAACGGCGGTTAAGAAACGGATGGGGGAGCCTCTAGCTCCCATGGAAATAGAAGAGAGGAGAAGGATTGAGAGAGGGGTGAGAATGGAGAGGTGGAGGCAAGACCTGGCGAATGCGCAGAACGGTAGATATACTATCGACGCCGTCCGCCCAGTCCTGCCGGATTTGTGCAATCGGAGATGGGGCTCCCTGGCGTTCCGCTTGGTGCAGGTGCTGACCGGGCATGAGTGCTTCGGTTGGTACCTGTATCGGATAGCACGCAGGGAGCCGACCGCCATATGCCATCAGTGCGGCGCTGAACCGGACACCGCGCAGCACACACTTTCCGAATGTGCTGCGTGGGAGGAGCGGCGCCGCACTCTGGCTGCAGTGGGAGGTGATGATCTCTCGCTGCCGAGCGTCGTAAAAGCTATGCTCGGCAGCGAGGGCGTATGGAATATTGTTGCCTCCTTCTGTGAGGAGGTCGTCTGTGAGGAGGACCCCCTAAGCGGTCGCCTCCGCCAAAGAAGAATTGGTAGGAGGAGGCGCGAGTATACGCGCCTTCTCCCGCCACCGTAGCCGGACCTAGGGAAGGTGGGTCGGGGGGCTTATTTTCCCCTTGCACATGTCCGGCGGACGAAAGAGACAGCCGGTGCGTACCCGGCTGGCGGCGGCGCTTTTGCTGCTAGGCAAACCACTGGGGCGGCACGATGAAGTCTATAGAGATCTTGTGCCACCCCAACTATAACGGAAGACGTACACCGTGGGGTTTTAGTCCGTGCGAATCGGACTTAACCTACTCTCTCCCCCGGGTGACAAGGGGACCACACGTTAAAAAAAAAAACAACAAATCAAGCGACAGCCCAAGCCGAGGTGTGCCGTGCACCCTTGAGTTGGTCGCACAAAGATCCCAAATCGGCTGAGTGCCTTCAGCGCTCGCCTCAAAAGTTCGGTGAAGCTGAAAAGAACTTTCCGGGTCAACAGCGTTTTCATTTCGAAAAAAAAAAAATTCGTCGGAAACTCATTTAGTTATATAGAACCATATCGTAACTCCTGTATAAGTTATTTCTATCACTTAAATAATGAGTGCTAATGCAAAATCAATAATCATCACAATACATACGGTATAAAATCGATTGCAGTCACTCGCTTCACTTCAGTCACTAGCATTTAAGGATAAAGCAGTAAAGCTAACTAAACTAGAGTGGAGTGTAGTGATTATATCTCCTAGCTCTCGAAGATGGCATTTACTCCGTAACTATATTATGTGTTTACATTTAGGAGTCTCCTATAGATAGTTAGTTGCAACACGAATATGAATATAGTTGAAATGACTTTGAATTTGTAAGGCACAATTATCTGAAAACACTTATGTGCCATAAAATAATTTGTTTGTGTGATATATTTAATAAAGATTTTAAAATAACACTATGCATTTATACTATTTAGAGTATATAGAACTTCTTCAAACAGGATGCATTTGCGAGTAGATGGGATCAAAACTGATAACAAGAATTCGAAACTACGCGCTACGTCGGCCAAAGCGGTGTCCGAGCACTCTAGCCACTGAGCTATCATCGCAACAAACGTTTTAGTTTTCAAACGATAAAACTTTGGAAACAATGAAAACTTTATCCAAATCGGATCAGTAGTCTCTGAGAAAAACGCGAACATATAAAATTTACATACAGATCGATTACTTTGAATTCGGTTAAAAATCATATTGATTGACTTGGTGTATGAACGTTCTACATTTCGCTGCATTATGATAATAAGAATTCCATAAAAGTGTTTCATATAAACTTCTAACACAAACAATATATCAAAGAAAACTCTAAAATAGATTTCTAACTTTATTCTCGAATGTAAAAGACAAATAGCTTATACAAACGGCAGACACCAATTTGCACCCTTTTGTCGTTTCGAATACGAAAACTGAGTGTTTGATCTGTCCCAGTCTTTCCTTTATACTTCACATGTCGTCGTGTGGGTTTGAGGTTCGTTCATATGTGACGTAGTTGAATTTTCAAAAATCGAAACTATATCTGTAAACATGATGAAATATGTGAATTAGTGAGAGAAGCTCTTTCGTTACATAACAAAATGAACGATATAAAAACCTTTGGAAGTGTCTTTGGAGAAGATTTTAATACAAAATGCACAATCTTACAATTCATCTATAACCTAACTGTGGATGTTGACTTATGAGCCTTTACAGCTTTATCGGGCTTTTCAGGCAAGGGTTTAAAGTACTCAGCAGTATGGCAGCATGCTCAAGGAAGCTCGGTAGCGTCTCGGCTTGTGTTATTACCTTAGATGCAAAGATTAATTCGTTGCTTATTGACCTCTTGCTTATAGATTTATTCCTGGTTGACTTCTTGTTTGTTAAATGTCTTTCTCTAACTAATATACCGCCATCTTCATCTTTTAACTCACTCTCGTCTCACTTTCGATTCCGGCTCTCATGGAGGCAAGATGGCGATATACAACATATATTTATTAATAATAATCCATACAATATATGTTATACCCTTACCATATAATTATCTTAAATTAATTTGGATGGAGCTTACTGTTCGCATTAGAAAGCTGTACAATTCCATAGAGGATCGGCGTTGAAGGTTGAGTCTTTTCAAACTTCTGGTATTATCACCATATTATAGTATCAGAATTCCAAAATATATATTTCATGTGCTCAATATGATTTTTTAGTTGAATTTTTTATGTGTTAGTTTTACATTTTTATGTAAATTACAGCATTACAATTTCAGATATAAAGAAATTATAGAAATAGTTAATATCACGACAACGAATAAAATTTAATTACACTAAGGTAGCTTTATATATCGATAGAGTTTAATTCTGTTAAGATAATCACAAAATAAAAAAAAAAAACAACAACAACATTTTAAACACATGTCTATGGTCATGTTTAAAAGAATTGAATGTATATATCTAAAAATGAACGTGGAAGATAAATCCTTAAATAATGGACTATAAGCTTCTTAGAATCGACAAAGGAGCTACGTGAATCTTTGAAGAAATTGAAAATATTTCACTAATCTACTCTTGATGCTATATTTATAAATTGATACGGTACTGAAAGATAATGAATATTATCTATAGTAATATTATAGAGAGGTAAAGTTTGTGACGTTGTGAGTTTGTGAAGTTGTAGGGCGTAATCTCAGTAACTACTGGTCCGATTTGAAAAAGTCTTTCATTGATATATAGCTCATTTATAGAGGATGGTTACATATCATCACGCTAAGACCAATAGGAGCGGAGCACCAATGAAGAATGTTTCGAAATCGGGTTTTTTTTCTCTTGAGAGCTTCCGCTGCGTGTTAGCATTAGTCCAAAATAACTATTCCACACAAATGAAATCGTGGACAGAAGCTAGTAATAAAATACATTTAGTACTTTTAATGTTTGTAAGATGGTTCATATTGTAGTAGTTACTTGTATCTATTAGTAAAATCATTGGCGCGGAAAAAACCAAGCGCAAGCGGCCTTTCAGCATCGTGGTTCAGATCGGTCTCACAAGCCGAGCATTCTCGAGCACTGGCGATATTTTCCGAGCACGTAGAAGCAAACAGCCACAAAATAAATAACTAGATGTTATCCGCCAATTTTTCTGTCTTCCTTATCTTACCAATATATTTTATGTACAGAGGAAAAATCATAAACAACACACCACTTGCCCCATTTCTCCACAATAAGAAAACACACGTCGTTGAAAGCGTAGTGATTATAAAAACTGGATTTTCTTATAATACTAATGCCTTAATATAAAATAAATATCGTGTCAATTTTCTTTCATAAATATCGAAAGTCAAAGAGATAAAACTAAAAAATATTAAAGTATATTCAGTATTTACTTTAAGGATATACACATAATGGCAGATCTCTATCATTTTATTTTTATAGATAGAATACTGATCACCCCCTATTTTGTGATAAATATGATATGATAGTTCATTTAGGTATCCTCTAAAATCGAGGAATCCATATTATATACCCAAAATGACCCAATAAAAGCTACTATATAAATCGCAGCGGTGCTTTCAAAAGTGTAGTAAGCCACTTTTTTATTTGCTTGAATCTTCTTGAACACTTCACAATAATCATATTATTATATTTCCCTAATATTTTAAAATATGATTTTGAAGTATCAATTACTTTTAGTATTTTATCTTTCTTTCTGTTTCAATTTCCTTGTTTTTGTTTTTTTTTTTATATTAAATCTTTAAATATGTAAAATAGTTTAATATTTAGCTTATTGTTGGAGTATGCCGTGCTTGTCTCTAAATATGACTAGATTTATAATGAATTATAATAGTTCTACTTTTTACGGGCAGTTCAAGCAATATATAATACAGGACCTCGCAAATCATTAAAAACGAAGTTCCAGGAATTCGATATCTTAAGTCTACTCTCCCAATACATTTTTGATAATTTAAAGTGTGTCCGTAACTTTGAAAAATTAAATTTAGTAAAAGACCGGCATAATCTAAATACTAGAAACTGTAATAAACTGGTCGTCCTATGTTTTAGGATTAGCAAAAACAGTAATAATTTTTTTAGGTAGTAGTGTTAGGTTGTACAGTAAAGTCCCAAAGCATGTTACCAATTTGCTGGACTGTAAAATTAAGCGTCACATCAAGCGGGTTTTAGTGTCAAAAGGATATTATAGAGTGGATCAGTATGTGAACGATAGTGATGTCTGGAATTGAATCCTCTCTGTACATCGACTAAAATTATTGTATGATATATTGGAAATATATTATTATATTAAAATATACATGATCGAGTTTCTTGCCGGTTCTTCTTGATTACTGGGTTGTTTCCGAACCGGTGGTAGTTTTTGGCGTTCATAAGTGCCTTATCGGGGCCTAAACTCAATAAAGTACTTTTGATTTTGATTTTATATATTTACTAGTATATGGTCATGTTGACGACCCTAAAATAAATAAATAAATAGGATAGATAAAAATAATAAAGGTAGTATAAGTCAACAACGAAACCTTTGACCATGATTAAGAATAATACAAGGAGATATTATTACAAAGTAAAAATAAACTAGAATGAAGACTACAAACTATAAAGCTCTTTAGGTATCAATAAAATTGAGCGTTTTCGAAAACAATTTCCATTACAAGAGAGTAAATCGACAGGTATTAGAGTGGAGATAAAAGGGACGTCTAGGGGCACAAATTAATATGACATTTAAGAAGCTTCGAGACTGACAGGAGGACGCTTTGCCTCTAAAAACTAGATTGCCTTTCGCAGACTTGGACAAGAGATTCATGAAAATTTGGACGTGGTATTTAAGTTTGGAAATGTTAATTATATGGATAAGAATATCAGGTATTGACGTTCACCCCATATTTCCAATCACCTTCCATAGCTTACAAAGATTATGCGTGCAAATTACAATGTTACAGGAACAGGGTTTCATTTTTTTTATATCATATAGGAAGCAAACGAACATGCGGGTCACTTGTTGTTAAGCGATCACCGCCGTCCATAGACACTAGTAACCCCAAAGGAGTCGCAAGTGCGTTGCCAGCCTGTGTTTGGGGGAATGTAGAGAAAAGGAGAGGGTTTACAGGAGAGGGGAAGAGAGAGGAGAGGAGAAGGGAGAGGAGAGGGGTGGGGAGGAGAGATGGGTCTCCGGCGCTCTCACTGACCGAACGAAACGCAACAAAGCAAGCACGTCGGTTTTCTGTGAGAGGGTGGTGCTACCCCGAACGAGCCGAATAATAGCTTCAACGTGGCTCTACCATCTACAAAATTTGGTATTACATATATGTATGTGTGTAGCATTGTGTCTTCAAAAATACTTTAACATGCCTTAATCAAGTTTCTAAGCTCCGTCATTTTAGATGTTTTGCATTACTTCTTCTTAGTGTACACTTTTGTTTCTTTGTATATTACTATTGATATTGTTTTCAGTGATTAAGGATTTTTTTAGATTAATATTATTTTGAATTTTGCTCATTAGGATTCACAAATTTGGATTATAATACTTTAAAAGACATACCAGGAGAATTGATACACGTAATCTGCGACGAGTTTATGTATATTTAGCTAGACGTGGTACCACGTTGATACTTTCAGAAGGTTGGAATGTAATAAAATATATGATTCTGATTGTGTAAACATGTAAACGCTTTGGCAGCACGTTTAGGAATCCTTCCTTTATGGAGCTGAAAGACAATATTTACAATGGTTAAAAACTAAACACGTGGTAAGCCGTACATGTGGTAAGAATAGAAGCATTATAAAAGTAGTAGATACTAAAACCGACCATGTTATTTGAGCAAAAAAATAACTGAAACGATAAGTAGAGTAGAATAAAAATGGCTGATCAAACAAGGTTCTTGTAGGTGGTAGAGCCACGCTGACGCTATAACTGGTGTCAGCATGAATGGGTCGACTTGTCTCTACCACCCTCTCACAGAAAATCGACGTGAAGTAACAGTGTTTGCATTATTGCGTTTCGTTCGGTCAGTGAGAGCACCGGAGGTCTACTTGCCTCCCTCTCCCGTCTCTCACTTCCTCTTCTCCACCAACACAGGTTGGCAATGCTCTTGCGGCTCTTCTGGTTTTGCTGGTGTCTATGGACGGTGGTGATCACTTGACATCAGGTAACCCACCTGATCGTTTGCCTCCTATGACATAAAAAATCTGTCGAAACAATAAGGAGCCGGGATTAATGGTAGTAATTGTGTGGTAGAACATTGTCCTTAACGTATGTCAGGTGCGCACTTATTTACAATAATCGGCAAGCGTCTCGTTAATTCCTAGAAAGCTCGGTTTTTCAGTGTACCGCTGTTTGTTTCTTACGATAATCGTTGTATTACATGCACACTTTAACTTTGTCTGCCAGTTATGTGTCGCTACAGATATATTGGAGTTATACATCTTTTAGCACGTTAGGGAAAAATGATGAGAGTAAATTTTTAAGATGCGCGCGCACACCGTCACGCAAAACTGACGCTCTGAAGTTAGCTATAGTCAACATTTTGTTTCTTTATATTTGTTGATTGTATTTCTTTGTATTCAAACTTTCAATGTATTAAATACCTTTTTTTATTGTTAGTGTTGTTTTTTCTACAAACTTAGAATAAGCGAAAGATAAAGTTTTTGAAAAGATTTTTATTTTGTTAAGCCAAAGAAGTATAATTTCTAACGCGTTTATATAAGTACACACACAGTTTTTTATCTGACATTTTTCATTGGGACTTTAGTTAAATTACTAAAGCCAACATGATGTAAGTTTACGGATAAGACATTTTCAAATTCTTCAAAAAGCTACACCACCGTAGATATATTCAGTGTTTCTTCGTAACTCTTCGTTCTAGGCTGTCACCTAAGATCCAATGAAGCATACTGACGAGAGCTTTTACTGAAAATTATGACAGCACCCATCTCCGAGTAAGTTTTAAGTCAAACCCGCTTCCACGGAAAGTTCAATGGATATAGGTTGGCTAATGAAAATTGTCAGTCTGCCAGTTTTAAATGCTTTTATATTATGTTTAGTATAAAAAAGCCCTTTTATGTTGTTTATTTATTTCTTGCTTGTTTAACAACCTAGTCCCCAATATCGACCTTATAAACAACCGTTTTGAAGAAGAAAAAGAAGCCTTATTTCATCTATACTAATATTATAAATAGGTAAAGTTTGTGAGTTTGTGACGTTGTATAGGGTAATCTCATAAACTACTGATCTGATTTGAAAAATTCTTTCAATATTATATAGCTCATTTATCGAGGATAGTTTAGGCTATATATCATCACGCTAAGACCAATAGGAGCGGAGCACCAACGAAGAATGTTTAAAGATCGGGGTTTTTTTCCTCGTGAGAGCTCCCGCTGCGAGTTATCGTTAGCCCAAAGTATATATTCCATGCGAACGAAGTCGCGGGTAGAGGCTAGTATATTATAGTCTGGCTCCTAAGTATGAACGTCAAACAACCACCTGACCATTAGAATATACTACTATATTATACTACTACTACTATCCACATTCTGTAATTTTATTACGCGACTTATGGAATGCTACTAAGTACCTAATATTTTTTGGTATTATAAGCTTTATACTGTTGTACGAGATAGCAGGCAAAGTTCGGTGAAGCTGTTAAGACCTTGCTGGGTCATAGCGTAGTCATTTCGAAAAAAAAAAGAGATAGCAGGCAGATATGCAATTTCCCTGATATTAAATGATTATTGTAGTCAACAGCTATTCGTGAGATACCCTAAGTAAGACCTCAGTAACAATGAAGTTAGTCAATAATGGAAATTTGTTTGCTTTGGTTTACTTTATATATGTTATGAAAAGACAAAGTTTTACTTTATGTCAAATGGTTGTTGCAATCTATATATATGCATAATCGAATTTAATGGGACCGCATTTTTAAAGCCGTTATAAGAGTTATAAAGGGAAGCTAATTCAGAAAATTAGGCTGTACCTTATCATGTGTTTTTATAACTTTTATATATTGCTAAGAACTATATGTATTCTTAAAATTGAAACAGAGCGATGAGATTATTGTTACTTACCATCGGAAATAGGTGAAATTTTAAAATTCCCGTACTTAAACCTTGCACAAGCTCTCTTTGGTCGGGTGTAAGTTGGTTGGAAAGAAGACAAAATTTTTTTTTTAGAATCGTTACATAATTTAATAATTAGCGATTACCTTTCAGTTTCGCATTGTCTGAATACTAATGCCGCACGACAATTGGTGTCCACTCGAAAACTTGGATTTGATATTTTGTGTTTGTTTCGAAGTTGGTCCTGAGTGAACGTTTGCAAGGACAGCGGTAAAAAATAAAGATAACTGAGCGTACATTCTGATTATTGAGATTCTGAGATCAGCCAATAAAAATACAGTGAGTGCGCTTGTATTTAATGCAGTGGCTTGAGAAAATAACTCCGGCTTTTGTACATGTGGTGGTTACCTCTGTACTGTTATTAAAATGCTAAAATGGCAAATCAAATGTTCACCAATGGCTGATTTTATATATAGAGTTTATCGAAAAATTTAATAATTCATTGTACTAGCTAATATCACTATTATTACTTTATTACGCATACACTTTCCCCATAAATATTAATGCAGTTCTTGAACTTCATTCAACACCTTTTGTTTTTTTTTTTTTATTGTAGCACGACAAAGTGACTGCACTATACCTGATGGTAAGCATAGTACAATCCAAAAACAGTGGCGACCACCGAGAGACAGATCATCCATCGTCGTCCGCCGCTGTCATGCCGGCCATAATGACGAAAGTCACCCGGTACTGTATATGCACAGGCTAATCCCGAAACGCGACGCGCAAAAGCGAATCACTATGATGGGCTTTTTCGCCATGTACATGGTGGTTGCGACCCAGTCGGGCTGTAAAACCCTACCACCCCGCTATCGCCATTGCCTCGTTCGTTATTCAGCAGGGTGTACCACGTGCACGTGAGGTTGGCTTGGGTGTCTCAAGTCTTAAGATGTTACTCAACTCCCCTTAAACCTCATAACCCATATGGTGGTGATTACTTAATATCAGGCGACCCAGGTGTTAATTTGCCTCCTATACATTTGAAAAAAACATCAAATACCCAAAAGGTATCTAGATGTATGAGATAAATAAAAAAAAAATATAGCAATCTGCGATCTGCTTTTTAAAATTGATAAATCATACAGGACGAAAAATAAAAGAAAACGTCGATAACAAACGTGTAATTGGAAAAAGTAATTAACATTACCGATTTTCTCGTTCATAACTCGAGCTGTGAAACTTTACAGACGGAAACTCATAAGGTAATCCTCTCAAAGATGCCGTTAATTAAGGCGGTCGTATAATTAAATCTAGATAATCACCGCAAACAGGTGCAACGTTTAGTCGGGTTCCCGTGGATCTTACTCAGTGCGGTATGAACTACTTGTGTAATTAAAACCGACGTCGAATTTACGAATCGCTTTCTACAAGAGAAATTTTTCTAATATCACTTAAAAGTCACTGCAAAAGTGCAGAGATCAGTTATCCTATAGGTTATATGTCTAGTAACGAATAATATTTCATTTCTTATTTTAGTACAAAGCGAGAAGCGGACAACCAGAAAAGTAACATTTTGAAATTCGCTCATATTTAACTTAACTGCAGTTATCTTAATCTGTGTCGATGTGAGAACACAGAATTATTTGTCTATGATGTCTATTACTTATATAGGCTGAATGTTTAGACAGTAGCAATAATTATGGGGGATACTCTGCACTCGATTCCCGTTTTACATCAATAAAAAATAGGTGTTTAATGTTTGACCTAATTATATAGATCTACAAAAAATATATTCAAACCCCTACTCATCCATGTTAAAGGTTTGACTATCATAAGTAGCTTCACAAGGCCAAATTTAATTAAGTGGTTTAATAATTGTATGCCATTATTATTAGTACCTTCATTTACTTTCAGTATCTTTCAATTCTTTGTTAATTTTTTTAATATGTTTTAAAAATTATAAAGACAGTTTCTTAGAAATATTTAATTATTTTTTGAATGCTGTATCTCACCAAGAAATAATCATATGGTAGATTACATGTTAGACTTAGAGAAGGAAATAAGTATGTGTATTTAATTAAGCTTAGCGACGGGTGCTTGGGTATTCAACTTTAGATAGATAGAACTTTAGATACATCCCGATCTTAAAAATGCTATGGATTATTCGTGACATTTTCTTTTAGCGAAAACTCTTCACTGAATGATCTAACCTAGCGCAGATTCTTTGCCACTGAACCTTTATAGGTTCTTATGTAATAGTGTACCCGGCACACGTTGTCCCGCCCTGATAATAACAAAATCCTTGACTAATTATGACAAAATCTACCTCGTGAAGGACGTTATTTACTGGTGAAAACATCATGCAAATTCCTGTAGTAGTTTTTGAATCTATCGCGAACAAACAGACATACAGACGCGGTAGAGGACTTTGTTTTATACTATGTAATGATCTATATTACATGAATCTGTACTTTGGAAAATAAATATTCGAGTATATAAAAAGTAAATGCGTAGACTTATTGTACTCTATTCAACTGTATGAGATTTTTTCTCAGTTTAAGTACGAAACTAGCAAACGGAACACGTGAGCGCTAAAAAGCAGTTTGTCATGTCGTCAACAACGCTTCTGACTAGCATCCTGTACAGAGAGGTACTCAAGAATTAGTAGTGAATCTTACACCCTTTGATTATTTTAATAATTAGTGTAATTGCCTTAATAATTTCAAAGTAATAAAACTTAATTCCAGAAACCCTGTGAAGTAATATGAAAATAATAAATTACAAGGAAGAGATAAAGAGTCCGCTCTCAATATACGAGGTATTATGCAGTTGCTTTCTTTTAAAGATTGCCAGTATTAGTATTAGTCAGTACAGGATTAATTTTATTAAACTTATCATTCATTTTTATTTTATCTATTATATTCAACATATTTACTTATACAGTGTCATTATCAAATTTCACGAGGAGAAAATTCATATAAAAATTTATATACCGCGGATAAAAAATTTCATCATTAATGCGAAATGTTAAATTTTTAAAAAGAACCACTCACAAAACTGTAACACATCGCCAAGTACCTGTACCTTGAGAGCCAATACCTTTAAATTTAGTGTTATACAGTCAGTTGCAAGAAAGTCGTCATTAGGTCCCCATTTGTTAATGCCCCATTAAAATTAATGCTGTCATGCATTTAATGACTATTGCGTAATGTTTTCTATAATTCCAGTAAGTTATCATTAACAAATGAAATCATTAAAGATAAAGAGTAACTGATTTTAAAATGGATGAAATGGATTGCGTTTTGTTCTGTACATTTTTGCAAGTGTATGTTGCTGTTCTATTCAAATAAAACGCATTTTGTTTCGAGGTGACAGTTCAGTGTTCATCACGTGATTAATATCATGTCGCGTTGTTTGAATGTTTTAAATACCGAGATACAAAATCTTACACTAAATTCAATTCAAGTACATACAAAAGTACATAATTTTTTAGAATGTAATTTAAAAGAAATTATTCAGAATTTGTTGTACAGTGTTCCTGCAATTCACCGATAGTCTTTTAGGCATTTTTTCACAAAACATTAGGCGAGATTATGTGTAAATGCCTATGAAGTATAAGGAAACGTATTTCTGCTTGTTACTTGCCCGATATTATTCCATGACAAAAACACAGAAGACTTATATTAAACTAAATGATTATTTATTTTATGAAATTTAATTTGTATAAAGTTGGTTTTATCATTACATATGATAACACAAATTCCTCTACGACGTTTGTCTGTCTGTTTGCGATAAACTCAAAAATTGTTGAACGGATTTTCATGCGCTTAACACCAGTAGGTAAAGTGATTCTTGAGGAATGTTATGTATATAATTTGTCAAGGTTTCTTATTATCAGGATGGAACTATGTCTGCCGGAGTTGCTAGTTAAAAATAATGTTGAAATATATTGGATCCTGAATTTAGCCTTTAGTCCTATCCTGTGATAGCTCTCATCAGAAGCGGATGCAGTGGTACTAAAGATCTTAATGACATGCGCAACCGACTACTGTAAACTTCGCTATTACTAAGAGTGGTTGAAACCTAAATTATATTTACATTTAGACAGCTTAAATGTGATCGTTCAACTCAAAATAAACTTCCTGAGTACGTAACTATTTTACCACACACAAACACTAAAGCAGCAGTACTCAACTTGCGCCCGCCGGGTCTTTGTAGTTGGCTCACTGGATTATACTTTATTTTCAATTGTTTTAAATTTCGTGGCCATTGGAAAAATTAGAAGCACGCTGAGTAAATTAAATAGATATCAGATAACCCGACCGCAATGTGTTCATTATGATATAAGGTTTATATTAAGCTCGTTTCATTAGAAAACCATTTTTCACTGCATTAATATTTATAAGTTTCTATTCGTCACATTTCACTATCTTCCCATTTACTAATCTATACTAATATTTTTTTTTTATTGAAGCACGTCAAAGTGATTGCACTATGCCTGATGGTAAGCATAGTACAATCCAAAAACAGTGGCGACCACCGAGAGATAGTTTATACATCGTCGGTCGCTGCTGTCATGCCGGCCATAATGACGAAAGTCACCCGGTACTGGATATGCACAGGCTGATCCCGAAACGCGACGCGCAGAAGCGAGTCACTATGATGGGCTTTTTCGCCATGTACATGGTGGTTGCGACCCAGTCGGGTTGTAAAACCCTACCACCCCACTATCGCCTTGGCCTCGTTCGTTGATTAGCAGGGTTTAAACAATTTTTCGATTTAAATAATTCTTTCAGTATTATATAGCTCATTTATCGAGAATGGTTATAGGCTATATGCCATCACGCTAAGACCAATAGGAGCGGAGCACAGATGAAAAATGTTTCAAAATCAGGATGTTTTTTCCTTTTGAAAACGTCTACTGCGTGTTTGTGTATCTATTCCACACGAACGAAGTCGCGGGCAGATGCTAGTTTGCAATATTTTTGTACATTATTTAGGAGAAAGAAAAACTTCTATAATATTCACTCAAAAAATATTAAATTATTATCACATACCGACCAATAAAGTACATAAAACCTAAACGTTAGTATTGGTTAACTCTAAAAGCAAAGTTAAGATACTTGATCAACCATAGCTTTGTTTATACCGTTTGTAAATACTAGTATCTTAAGCTGTAGCAGGAGACCATTAGGGCATCTGAAGTAACTTTTACTTGGTCTACTCGTATACCATAAATATTAGTGTGGTCGAGAGAAGTAGAAAAAATAATTATTTAAACAGTAATCATACTTCTTCATCAAATACAAATGAGTAATGCGCACCTAGTTCATATAACAGTCTCACTAATATTATAAAGAGGTTAAGTTTATAAGTTTGTGACGTTGTATGGGGTCATCTCTGAAGAAAAAATGGTCGAACGAAAAGGTTCCTTACGAACGCTGCAGTAACGATGAGAGATATATGATTGAGTTCTAGAGCTTGATAATGCCTACAAAAAAGTCAACGAAAGCATATGCCTAATATTTATATTTAAGTCATAAAAGGTCGTGTTTTATAAATGCTTACCGCCCAATGAAGTGGTGTCGGGACAGCTAGTCGCAGATAAAAAGAACTGATTCTAAATAGTATTCTTATATAAGTGGTCTGATCCTTTATACTTCTGTAAAAAATCTTCTTTTTTATCTTACTTGTTATTTCTTTGACCATTAATTACGTTTTAATGCCAAACCAACATTCTCTTTAAAAAGTCATTCGTCTCGCAATATCTTCGCGGCAAGAACGAAATTGGTGTTGGGGTCCACAATTAATTCCAGTTGGGTTTGCGGTCGCCTCTAGTCTTGGTTCGGTTGTTTCATTCCACTTGGCTTCACATATTTTGATTGAAATAATTAAACCAGTTGGAATTATTGAAATAAAACAAACGTTTATTCCTATGACTTTCTTACAATTTAAATTCCCAACTTTATTTAATTCTTCATCATCATCATCTTCTTACCCTTATTCCACCTAATAATAATTTAATTCTTATAATATGAAATATGTTAGAGTTAGTCAAATTATTATTTTGATAGACTCTTAGTCTATTTCAGTTATGGCATGTTAGAAGATTATGAGGGGATAAAGTACATAGGCAGTTCCTCCTCTCCAGCCAAAAGGTGTGTGAAGAAAACCACAAGGTTTTTAGTCAGTAAGAGTCATACCATAATGACCTCCTCTGCCCGACGTTCAAATGGCGATCTCGTGTAAAATTATTCCCAGGTAAAAAAAAAGTCGAGACAGTTCATAGAAGAAGCGACAGAGCTGAAAACTCACAACATCGGAATTAAACTGCGTTCTTTTTTAATTTTATATTCAATTGTCGTGTGCATTTCATAATTTGCAAATTGAAATTGTTATCTTTAGTCTCTCTTCACATCTATTAGGACTCAGAATAACAACTATATACACTATGAAAACACAATTTCAATACAAAATATCAAGACATACACAGGCTCTTATACTACGCGTCCTTAGTCTGACGCAAGCCGCGCAAGTACAATACGACCGGTCACGCTTACTAGCATTTCTTGACGCAAAATTATAAATTTATCTCCTGCCAAAAAAATAATAAAGAAGTTTTAATTTTTTTTTTTCGTAATGACTACGCTATTGACCCAGCAAGGTCTTAACAGCTTCACCGGTTTACTAAGGCGAGCGCTTAGGGCACTCAGCCGATTTTATTTTGGCAACCAGCTAAAGGGTGCACGGCACACCTCGGCTTGGCTGTTGCCTGTTGCATGCAAAATTGCGACCTATCTTAGCTAACCTAGCTAATTATTCATATATGTATGAGTTGTTGAAACGTATATGTGTACCAAGCATACACGCCTCAACAACTCCTCCATATATATATTATCGGAAAATTGAGAGTTTTTCAGTTCGATAAGGAAAAAAAAAACCCTTCCACTTTGATGTGTAAGCGTGTAGGCGTGCACGTTTGTGGGGGTGATCGTGTAGTGTTGTAGCAGTGATGTATATTTGTGTGTCACCGTATCGCGCAAGCAACGCACTCAAGGGCTCCCTACCGAGGGAACGAACCTAGGCTTGAGCCACGCCGTGGGAGGCCTAATCGGGTAACGAAAGAAGTTTTCACCTTACCGCAAAACGCATTATAACAGTACATCTAACAATAACTGTAAACACAGAAAATAATATGTTTTAAAAGCGAACATTGTTGACATTAAGAATATTTTTCTGTTTAAAATATCATTTAACCTTAATTTTTATTAGAATGAAAAATGAATGCAAATAGAGAGCAAAGCGGCACGTAACATGAACACAGAGACATAAACGTGTTGGTCTGATACAAATGGCGAATCGACCGCAGCGATCAATTATAAAACAGAATCGGTATCATACGCACGGAACACACCCCACCACCCTTTGTTCAATAATGTATTGCTATAATAATTTAATTTCGTGAATTGGTTTTGCCAACGGCTAGGTAAGCGGCCGTATCCTATTTATTATGTTCGTTTAATGGCTTATTGACCCGAAAGAGAGAGCGGATGTAGGAAGCTTATGAAAATTGTAGATATAAAGGCACAGTCCAAGTTGTGGTAAAATTACCATGCAATTATTGAATTTAAAAGTGTCTGCATTAATCTTGTATAACTTACATGATGTGGTAAGGTGTCTAGTTAAACTGTACAAATTGTAGAATTAAAAGATCTACGACTTATTTTCTATAATATAAAAATGAATCGCTGAATGTTTTGCTAAGCGCCAATCTCGAGAACAGCTGAACCGATTTCACATTTTTTTTTTGTGTTTGTTATTGTTAGGAGAAGGTTCTCATGCAAAAAAGCGCATATGTTGGAGGTTTATGAAGTTATGAGTCGAACAATTAACTGTAATAGACTATCAATGCATAGTATAAAATAAAGTCCTCTGCCTCGTCTTTCTGTTCGCGTTATACTCAAAAACTACTGAACGGATTTTCATGCTGTTTTAACCTGGAGTGATTCAATGAAGGTTTTGGTATATAATTTGTCAAGGTTTCTTATTATCCTTAGAATGTATTAGGTTAGAATGATCATTCTTTCTATTCCCCTACGCTTTTATAGATTTGCTTTATTTAGAAGGTAGTCAAATTATTACAAAAACTCTTTAACGGTCGAAGGGATATTTGCTCCAAAGTATGCAATTAATCCACATATCATGTAAAAGTCCCCGTGCTTGTCAGTCGTATGATTAAAATAACTTGCAAGTCTCTTCTTAGCATAAAATTAGATTTTCATATGGCTACATATGAAATTTGAAAGCGTTGAGAAAAACATAAAATGGAAATAATCTATTTTCTGTATCCGAAGCATGTTGTAACTTCATCATCGTTTTAGTCTAGGAGATATTGGAGAATTGTAGGTGGTAGAGCCACGCTGAAGCTATTACTGGCTTCAGCATGAATAGGTCGGCTCGTTCCCGGTATCACCACCCGACCCACAGAAACAGCGACGTGAAGTAACAGTGCTTGCATAGTTGCGTTTCATTCGGTCAGTGGGAGTACCTGAGGACCACTGCTCCCAACATAAGCTGGCAACTTATTGCGACGGCCCTGGTCTTGCAAGTGTGTATGGACGGTGGTGATCACTTAACATCAGATGACCCATCTGTTCGTTTGCCTCCTATGATATAAAAAAAGTAAACATCGACGAGCTATACTTTCTAACAAGATCCATGATTACTAACTGAGCGTTTTACTTAGAATATGTTCTTCATCGTTATGTGGTAGTGAATTTAATTTTAAATTAATTATCAAATCTATGCGAGTTACGAAATATAGTTGAAATGGAAATACTACAAAAATTATAAGCCAGTATAGTAATTTGGACGAGTGAGAAATCTTCATAAAGTAAAATAAATATAGTATATTACATTCGACACAATCCTTTTCACCCATGTACGTTACTATATTGATGCCCAGAATAGATTTCTGTTACGAAATATAATTTTACTATCTTCAAAGTGTTTAACAACATTGAATGCAGATATAATATAAGCATCTCTAAGTCTTGTCGCTGTCTGTTCACGGACAAATTCACCTTTGCCCCTACTTTAGTGACAGTGTCGTTTGAGCAGTCGTCCAGTACTGTCTAAGTTTTAAGATTGAAGAGTTTTAATCTCTCTTTGGTTGATTGATTGATAATTTACCAAGAACTTGCGATATAGTTAATTTTCATTTGTCAGTGTATATTTACTTACAAGGTGCTCTTTTTTATATTCACCAGGTACTCCCTTGGTTACAGACTCAATGATTGTAAGTAATGATAAGGCCGACGATGTAGCGCGCTTCCCCACTAGATACCTGTTCATTCTACTCTTGAAGACTCCCAAGTTATTAAATTACGGGAAGATTGAAGCTGGGAGTGAATTCCACTCTTTAATCACACGTATTCAAACATACATACGTTACGGGCATAGATACCTAAGCAAATCGTTTCGTATGAATCACGGGAATATCAACCACGTAAGGGTGTAAACCTTCACGGCATCTGGTAGTTCCCTAATGGAATAGGAACGGTGTAATTATATTATGTAATTCCTGTGCACACTCTACATAGAGTAATCTATAAAAGACTGAGAGATAAGCCACTTTTCGTCGATGCTCTAAACTGAAAATTCTTGTCTCCCACAACGTCTTATCACCGAGAAGCTGACAAGCACGATGATCAACAGAGTCAGAAGCAACCAGTCGATATTTGGCTGATATATCCCATAAGAGACAGCAATATTCGACACATGAGCGTACTTGAGCTTGGTACAGGCTAAGAAGCTGTTCTAGTGTAAAATATCGCTTAACTTTAAAGAGGATCTTAAGTTTCCTCACAGCTGCTCTTGTTTTCTGTTCAATTGAACGCTCAAAATTGAGATTGTCGTTAGTCAGATCTCAAAAATCTCGAGGTTATCAGTCACTTGCAAGGAAAAATCTTGAAATGTAGAAGTCAAGTTGAACGGTGCTGTTTTTGTAAAAAAGAGATACACCTGTGTATTTTCGCCGTTAAATTTAACCAGGTTTGAGCCAACCCAATCGACAATAAAATTCTAACTTGTAAACTGTAACGTTGGATTTGCAGAACTGCTTAAAAAATTTGTCAATTTAGCTCTAAAATATTGTGTTCGAAATCATCCCAAATCTGCATTTGTTCATTGCTAAGCGTAAGAAAGTATGTGAAAAATATAACTACAATTTTGGTATATATTACCGGGCTGCCTCCGTTGGGTTTGGCGTGGGTTAAAAGCCTGCTTCTGGAACCGTTGCGAAGCTTGCTAACGCAACCCCGTGGGGCCCCTAAAGCGCGGGGCACGGTTCATCGTGGATTTTTTGTAGTCGGTGAGAGTCGTCTTTGGACATCGCATATACGTAGTGGGCAGTCGACACTACTCAACGTCCCCTCAGGCCGTTGGGTGTCCCATGCACGATTCTTATCCATCTTAAAAAAAGATATACATAGTGTATTCGCTATAATTGTATATTTATGCCATACATAAAACGCCAAAGTTCATCAGCGTACGAAGGATAACGTCGTTAGGGAACTCAATCAGGGAGCATTGACGTCGCTACGTAAGACCAATTCGATTATGTCACATCATTGTCGCGTCGATATCATCGTGGCTAACCCCTATATTTTATTGATCGCTTATTGAGATAATACTTTCGGAGCGAATGTAATTTGCAATTCAATAAAGTGTATTAGAACCATTGAATTCAGAAGTTATAGACCGCCGAGCTTGTAAGTTACAGGAATTTCTACGAAGTACATAATTCCGCATAAACAACTGTGTGGGAAATTTTTTAAATTGCATGTTACAGCACAAAATTAAACTTAGAACGTACTTTGAATTATTGTTTTTGAAATACTCTCCAAAATTTAATCTAATGTGCTTTTATCAGAACGCTTCGATACAAAATTATGTCTGGTTTATATTTTGAGAAAGGTGACTAATAATAAATTGGAAAATATATTTACAAGATTTATTGAAAGCAATTAAATACCACTAATCGACTTTGAAGAAATCCTCGACATGTACCTATTTCAAGAGAGAATATACGTTGTCTTTTCCATGATTTTCAGGACCTATATTACATATATTCTGTTATATAATAGTACTTACTAGTTCCTGCTACACATACGCAAATAAGTATAATTAACGGTATAAATAATTGATGACTGTATAGCCTGTTCAAACAATAGTTTCTAAAGTTTATTATATATTATATAATCGTGATTGCTGCTACATTATTACTGTAACTTATAGTTCAGTTTATAGTGGTGTACACTGAACTTAAACTGTTTTTTTTTTTTTTTTTTTTTCGAAATGTCTACGCTATTAATCCAGCAAGGTCTTAACAGCTTCACCGGACTACTAAGGCGAGCGCTTAAGGCACTCAGCCGATTTTATTATGGCAATCAGCTCAAGGGTGCAACTCGGCTTGGCTGTTGTCTGTTGCATGCAACATCGCGACCTATCTTAGCTAACCTAGCTAACTATTCATATATGTATGAGTTGTTGAAACGTATATGTGTACCAAGCATACACGCCTCAACAATTCCTCCATATATTTATTATCGGAAGATTGAGAGTTTTTCAGTGCGATAAGGGAAAAAAGTAAACCTTTCCACTTTCATGTGTAAGCGTGTAGGCGTGCACGTGTGTGGGGGTGATCGTGTAGTGTTATAGCAGTGATGTATATTTGTGTGTCACCGTATCGCGCTAGCAACGCACTCAAGGGCTCCCTACCGAGGGATCGAACCTAGGCTTGAGCCGCTGCCGTGGGAGGTCTAATCGGGATAGGGCGGATGGGTTACTAAACCCTATTAATATTAAGAGTTTGTGGTAGTGTAACACCTTAACGATTATACTAGTCATTGTTTCTCTGTTATTGATTAGACATGGACAAGGGAATCTCAAAGAGACTTCATAACAAGTAGGCGACCAATTATATAATAGTAAATAGAATCCCCAATTAACAACCAGAAGGAAAACTTGTTGTGACAATACTACCTAAGTCGGACAAAATATTGCTGTTCAAGAAGTAGGAGGTACACGATTATAATTTTTAGATTTGTAGATGAATGACTTTACAATAGCTACTTAATATGATGATAACGGTGAAGAAATTATATCTAAAACATGGTGTTCCTTATTCTTTGACTTATGATATTTGGTTGTAAACGAGACCAAAATTAAATCTGCAGTTAATAATCGAACCGACCATTCACATTTGATCTCTAAGATATAAAACAGCTTATAGTACATACACTAGAAATTTCCAACACAAAGGAAGCAAAAGAGGTCTCATTAACTGGCTAATCAATGTCTTTGCTATTCCATGGATCAGTATGCAAAGATCTGAATAATTTAAATACCACTAAATAGACGGGTTACATAGTTAATATTCAAAGGGTTAAGGACAATATTTTGGTAGCAAATATAACGTAGGGATACAAATAAAGGGAATGCATGATTCGAATTACTTTGGGGTTGTGAGAGGTATGTAATTAAGGTATGCGTTTTGAATTTATATACGGCATTTCGTGTACGTATAGGGTCGCAGATAAATATTTTACTTACTTACTTATACCGATAATAATTTTATTATATTCACATTCTTTTAAAATCAGTAAGGACTACCAAATATTCTTCAAACCGTATAGTAGAATAGCAATATTATATTCAACTAGCTGTACACGCAGCTCCGTATGCGTTTTTTTAAATTGTGTAGTCATCTAAATCTGATTAAATGTCTCTTTCGAAATAATTAATGGTATTATTTTCATTTCCAACTTTCAATTGTTGTAATTACGCACAACGTTATCAAGTATATTGTGTAATTCGTGAGTACATATAATTAAGAAATCACTTATCTAACCGTAGGTAGACTTGTATTTGCAAAAGATCTTACATTTGTTGGTGCTTAAAATAAAAAAAATTACGCTAATTACTTCAATAACGTGTTGACCAGATGTATCGATGACAAGGGGGCCAAGTTCCTGATCGAATGATGGTTGACAGAGAGTAAGCGAAGTGTGGCAAGACGCGTCGACAATATCACATATCTTGTGAAAAAAACCTGGATTGTCACAGAACAAAAAAAATGGGGTAAAAGGGAGACAGAGCTTATACCCTGCAGTGGGTTGAAAAGAGCTGTCGGTATAAAGTTTAAAATTAAATTATAAGAAGTAACAGAATCCAATATTTGTGTAGATTTGAACAAACGTAGTCATCTCAAGATAGCTCACTAGCCGTGTAACGTTACATATCATCCTTGAAAGCTACAGGGAAATCCTTCGTTAAGACAAAATATTCAAACTGATGTTGAAGCACCACATCGCATACCAATTTCCTGTGTAACAAGTATTAATTCTTTTTGGAAAACGTACGAACTACATAGAAATTAGTACTGTGTGTCGTACGGAATCCAACAGAAAAGGGTTACCTCAAACGTGAATGTAATAAAGTTACGGTATCCCTCATCAGCTCTAATGAAAGCATTACATGTCCCGAATACATTATTAAGGGAACTCCCTATTGCTCGGTGATTGACTGATTTGTACGGAAAGGGCACCTGATGAGTATTTGGTTATGAATTTGTGTTATTGCTTCTTGCGTAATCTAAATATGTTATTTTAGAATAAAGCTCTGTATTTACTATGAAGAGGTTAGCTGTAATGATATTTGTGCGGTTCAATTAAAGAATATTACTAACGTTAGTTATATCCGCGACTCTGTAACTATAAATTCCATAAATTCACATGAAAAAATTATATATTTTTTAACAATAGCAATATGAAATTAAGCCTAGCTCGGTTCTTTAAAAAACATTTAAAATTAAAATTAACTTTACCTAACAAAATTAGCAAATTTTTTACAACAAAAAAAAATAATAATAATAAATTAAAATGACATTTTTAAAAAAGACATTTTAACAAGGCATTTGCTGTCACTCAGATTCGAACTAGGGTTTCGATGCAGCCGATTTCCATCTGAGCTATTTTTGTTTTGACAGCGACGGCGAAATTTACCATTACATTTAGGCTATATTTTTTCATTGCCTGAAAACTCAGTAAAAAAATTCTATGAATAAAATCTAGCTAGATCGATATATCGTCCCCGAAACCACCTACATAGTAAGTTTCACGTAAATCGCGGACGCCGTTTCCGAGATCCCGAATATAACAATATAAAAATATACAAGAATTGCTCGTTTAAAGGTATTAGATTTAGTATATAACAGTTTAAAGGAATTATACTAGTTGATTATATAAAACTACTAAATAAGAGAGAAATAACTTTTTTAATTTAACTAGATGTACAACCATTGCTAAATTTCCTATTTACAGTGGGCATCATATAACAAAAAAACAGAAGACTTATAATTCCAATGATTTTTTAAAACTTGGCAACTTATACAACTTTACAGTGGACGATGAATAAGTTTTTTTTTTCGAAATGACTACGCTATTGACCCAGCAAGGTCTTAACAGCTTCACCGGACTACTAAGGCGAGCGCTTAAGGCACTCAGCCGATTTTATTTTGGCAACCAGCTCAAGGGTGCAAAGTTTTATTCTGTCTTAAAAACAATGTTCCCTGAACGTAAATAGATAGCCTATTTAGCTAAAATTACATTAATATGTTACGCTTCCCCGACAGACAAGGCTTGAGAAGAAACATAACTTTAACTCTGAGGAATTCTTTGATTCATCGCATTTTTTACAATCGATCGAAAATTTCACACCCCTTACCTAATGCAATGGGGTGTCATGAGGGGTGTAATTTACAGGATTTTCCCCTTCATTGTAAGATGATTTAGACTGAAGCAGGGCTTGTGTGACTTGCGAGAGGGCGACGCTGTAGGGAGAAACAAAATTGGACTTGTCTTTTTGAAGTGGGGTGTAAATCTGTACAGTTTTATAAAAGATTGAGAGATGACATATTATAATGAATGTTTGGAAAGGATTATTTATGTTGTTGGAATAATAACTTTAATTTATAAGAATCCAATAAACAGGAATGTTTTGGATAGTTTTGGTTAATTGTAATTATTGGATCAAAATACCTCTTATATATACATGGGGTAATTAAAGTAAATGATAAGTAAGTAATTAAGTTTAAGGATTAAATAGGAAAATAAGATTACTTTTTTTAACTTTAATTAATAACACTAAGATTGCTTGATTAACGGGCAGATAATACTTATTCAAATCAAATCAAAATTTTTTTACTCAATTTAGGCCCTAATACGGGCGCTTATGAATGTCAAAAACTATCATCGGTTCGGAAAACAACCCAGCCATCGTGAAGAACCGGCAAGAAACTCGATCGGGTACATTTTTTTTACATACATTTCCAATACATCATACAGCTTATAGTGGATGCACAGAGAGGAATCAATTCCAGACATCACTATCGTTCACATACTGATCCATTCTATAATATTCTTTTGACACTAACGCCCGCTTGACGTGGCGCTTAAATTTGCAGTCCGGCAAATCGGTAACATGTTTTGGGACTTTATTGTAAAACCTAACACTGTTACCTGAGAAACGATTACTGGTTTTACTAAGTCTGAAACATGGTTATTACAGTTTCTAGTATTTACATTATGCCGGTCTTTTACTAAATTCAGTTTTTCAAAGTTCTTACGTACAAACATTAAATTATCAAGAATGTATTGGGAGGGTAGAGTTAAGATACCGAATTCCTGGAATTTCGTTTTTAATGATTCGCGAGGTCCCATATTATATATTGCTCGAATTGCTCGTTTTTGTAATAAAAATATGGTGTCTACCTCAGCAGCCATACCCCACAGCAGAATAGCTTTATTTGGATCCTTTATCCATACTTTATTTCCATCTGATTATTGTTCAATGCAAATATTCTGATTTAATAATTGACTACAATTTTATGGGCGAAAACTGAAGACACATTTTAATTCGACGTAGGTTTTAATGAAAGCGTTGACAAAGTGTTGTAGCCTGGAAGGATACGTGTTAGCTAATTTGTTGAAAGTCTTTCTGTTTCTTCAGTATTCTAATAACCAAACTTTGTTATTTTTTACTGCCAGTAACAAACGTCTAATGTTCTAGTGACGAATTTTCCAAGGAGTTTCTGTTAATCTGAAAATTTACACTCATATTCATGGCTCGATGGTAGAAATAATATTTGAATAGGACGCTGATCGATTAGTAGTAATAGGGTTCAAATTTTTTTATATCATAGGAAGCAAACGAATAAATGGGTCACCTGATATTAAGTCATCAACGCCGTCCATAGACAGTTGCAACACCAGAGGAGTCACATTGTAGATTGGCAACGATCTATGTTGGGAGGGGGGGAGAAGAAGGGTAGGTGAGTTTCCGGCGCTCTCACTGACCGAACGAAACGCAACAATGCAAGTACTGTTACTTCACATTGGTTTTTTGTGAGAGGGTGTCACTACCCCGGTCGACTCGACCCATTCATACCACAAACTACTGTGTTGGGTAAGTCACAATGGTTTGGTTATAATAATTTGCGTTTGGATTAACGTCCCCAGTTATATCTGATTGAAACACAATTATGGTTGTCGAAGTATAAAGTAATCGATTAAATATAATTAGAGATAAGTTTTAAAAGACCAAATAATTTCGGGCAATAAAATCGTTGATCTTTTTTAAAACTGTTCATTTGTTATAATCTCTTGAAAAATATATAAAATTGGAAAAATACTCACACTGAAAAGTTTTATTTAAAAGAACCCAACGAAACGGACAGTCGTGTAATTGTTTTCCATTCCGCAATAATTGACTTGTGGTGAATGTCGATAAATGTTTTTACATTTAACCGGTTTGGAATTCATGAGTTCCCGTGACAATTTTTGCGCACGTTACTCGTCCGAGCTGTTGCCTCATTGGTTCCATTGTTTAAGTTAATGATGTCGAAGTATACAATTCCCAATTTTGGTCGTAGTAAGGATATTAAAATAAAATTTACGAACACAGTTTCAATTCTTTTGTATAATATTTAAGTTACTATGTTATAAAGAGTTTCTTGTACTAATTTTCTCCACTGCTTTTTCCAATATACATAAAGCTTTTCTCTTAATTGACATATAAATCAAAATTCCTCGGAACCATATATGGACTGTATGAACAATAAACAATAGCTCCTCAGACGGACAATAAATGACACCCTGCTCATGTTAATAATACCCTATTAAAAGAAAACTTAGTTAACTCTAAGCCTCTTATATATGCCTCTTATGGGGTTTTTGAAGTTACACCATAATCATATCTGATGCTAATAAATTATGTAGTATAAGGTGGTATACACATTAATCTTACAAAATGACTAACTGGCATTCAAATACAGTTATCAGTACGCACCTTTTTTTTTTTCTCGAACAGACTACGCTATTGACGTAACAAGGTCTTAACAGCTTCACCGGACTACTAAGACGAGCGCTTAGGGCACTCAGCCGATTTTAGTTCAATGACAACTAGCTCAAAGGTGCACGGCACACCTTGGCTTGGGCTGTTGCCTGATACGTGCAATTCGCGACATATCTGAGCTGACCTAAGCTAACTATTCATACATATATGAGTTGTTGGAACATATATGTGTACCAAGCATACATACCTCAACAATTCTTATATATATTGCGTATTGGATAATTTTCTAAACTATCTTAGTTCGATAAGGGAAAGAAGCAAAACCCTTCCACTTTCATGTGTAAGCGTGTATACGTGCACGTGTGTGGGGGTGAAATGTGTAATGTTGTTGCAATGATGTAAGATTTTGTGTCACAGTATCGCGCGAGCAGCGCACTCAAGGGCTTCACGCCGAGGGACCGGTACGCACCTGTAAGTTGTTAGTGACCTATTTCAAGTTGAGGGTGGTAGTTAGCCACCAATATCATGCAAAAGCCCTACGGCACTTGAAACTCACGTTAACCGAGCTATCATTAAGTAGTTTTAGTATGTATTTGCTTTCTATTTCGGGTATGATATGTCCATTAGATATTATACTATCATCATCATCACATTAGGAAGTAAAAAACCTACCGCAGGGTTATAGGACTCTTTCCAATGTAAGGTATGGACGTAATCACCACACAATCCTACAGCGTATTGGGAACTTCAAATTCAGATAGATCCACCAGTTTTATATTTTCCCATATAGAGTGGAACTGCAAGAACATTGCTTAGGTTCAGGTTTCCTTCACCGTCGGTAAGTACTGTTACCAATTTAAATTAGTTAATGTAAACCACTGAACGAGGAAGTTCTTTGGTACATGGTGTGGTTTGAAATTGCGCATATGGAATTAATATTCTAACGATCAAACCATTTTTTTATTCTATGGATAAATAGAATTGATCGATTACTTTAATTGTCGCGGAGAGGTTCAATTTGTGTGGAACTGTGCAGTGGTTACAAATTTGTTACTCTTTAGCGGCACCACGCGAGCATGTGGGGAGGAAATGGGGGGTACACTTTCTATGGACGCGGGTAACTTTAGCTCTCCCTAAATCACTTGTCCACTAGGACTCAAAAATGATATAAAGTTAGAACACCCAGGTATGATAGATGATATAGTAAAAGAAATTATATATAGAGCTTAATTGTGATATAAAATAATGCTTCGAATAAATTTCACCTTTTATGAGATAAAATTAACTTTAATATAGGTGTTATTCGCCGAGGTACACGAGCTTTTATTAGCACGTTGTAAATAGCTATAACAATGTATCGTACCGGGCGATAGTGTCCTGGAATAGTTGTTCGCAGGATTAGCTAGTTCGGTGTTGTCTAGTAAACTGTCTGACGTCCGCAATACCGCTAACGTATGTTATGTGGAGCGGTCTTATAGTTCGGTTTAGTTTAGTCTGGGAACATGGTTGTAAAGTCTTTTATTTAACCGTATTAAACGCTGAAACGTTTCGGGACGTAGAAAATACTAATCTTATAGTTATATATATCCCTTTGATAATATAATTATTGATATAATAATTGATAAAATAATTATTCAGCCATTTAATCTAATACTTTTTAACAATCTTCACATATGTTCACTCTACCTTTTATTCTTGAAGGAGAAGGAGTTTGCTACCAAATTGGTTGATGATTTTATAAAGTATGTGATCATTAATCTCAAGGATTTTAGGAGACTTTGAAATTACAACGACTCTCTTACATGTACCTAAAGCATGAATGACATATTTTTGTGACCTTATTATATAACTAGCTGTGCCCACAACTTCGTCCGTGTGGAACCTAATATAACAAAACAGTAACTAAGTAAAATCATCTATTAAGTCCATTAACTTTTCTCTCGTACTTAATTCGGGTCGTCATTAAGATTACAATTATGGTGGATGTGGGGTGTAACTAGAATGAATAAGATTAAGAATGAGTATATTAGAGGCAGTTTGAAAATAGCAGCAGTGACAGAGAAGTTGAGGAGTAATAGGTTAGCATGGTATAGGCATGTCATGAGGAGAAATGAAAACCATGTGACTAGAAAAGTGTTGAGTATGATAGTGGATGAATATACAAGTGCAGGAAGACCAGAAAAGGTATGGATAGACCGTGTGAAAAATGATATGTCCGTAAAAGGTGTGAATACTGAGATGACATCTGACAGGAGAGAATGGAAAAAGAAAACATGTTGTGCCGACCCTACTTAAGTGGAATAAGGGTAATGATGATGTTGATTAAAATTACAATAACTTTTGATAAATCGAAACAATTTTAATGAAACCAGGAATAAATGTTACTCGAGGATATCCTTTATTATTTTCTTTGCGAGGTTTTACCGTGATGCGCGTTCATACAAACAAACATATAGACAGACATTTCTAAAATTGATTACAATGTATTTTATTACATATTTCTAGACACCTTCAACAATTTTTTTTTTCACGAAAATCGAAAAAGTACAGACACATTAGATTTATAGTCTTATTATATCTATAGATGCACTTGCAATGCGTCAACGGAAAGTGAAGTGACTCTTATAAAATTACAACCACCTCTCTCTTCTAACATACATGTAGGTGGTAGAGCCCCGCTGAAGCTATTTTTGGTTTCAGCATGAATGGGTCGGCTCCTCCGGGGTAGTACCACCCCTCTCACAGATAATCGACGTGAAATAACAGTGCTTGCATTGTTGTGTTTCGTTCGGTCAGTGAGAGAGCCGGAGGCCTACGTCCCTTCCTTTATCCTGCTTTCCCTTTCCTTCCCCTCCCCATTCTCCCATATCCAGGCTGGCAACGCACTTGCGACGTCCTTGATGTCGCTAGTGTCTATGGACGGTGGTGATCACTTAACATCACGTGACCCACCAGTTCGTTTGCCTCCTTTGATATTATAAAAAAATAAAAAAATAAAAATACTGCTAATTCTGAATATATTCAAAGCAACAAAATTGAAAAATAAGTCATTTGGTAGACGTAATAATAATAATAGGCCTTTTTAAGGTTATGAGTTACGACTTCAGTCTATTAAATCAGGCACACATTGTACAAGAATTTAAGTACAATAATAATATAGCAATAATAAAAAAAGTCGGGACAGTCATAAAGACAATAAACAAAGACTCAAAACAATGGATAGCTGCGATTTTTGTTTAAAATCTTTAAATCAATTTTAAACTGAGATTATGAACATCAGCTTATTGTTAACATTTATTGAAACTCCGAACAATAATTTTCCTTAGTTTACCAATTAATCAAATATATGATGCGTTGCAAAAGCTCATTAAAACATATTAATATTATATATACACAATAATAATCATCTATAAGCTATAAAAAATTGATAATTAGTCGTAATTTGGGGTGTAAGGGGTGTCAAATAACATCAAAAGACTTAAGACACCCAAGCCAACCTCACCTGCACGTGGTGCACCCTGCTAAATAACGAATGAGGCAATGGCGAAAGCGGGGTGGTAGGGTTTTACAGCCTGACTGGGTGGCAACCACCATGTATACGGCGAAAAAGCCCGTAATAGTGATTCGTTTCTGCCGGTCGCGTTTCGGGATCAGCCTGTGCATATCCAGCTTTTTGCAGGCCGGCATGATAGTAGCGACCGGCGATGGATAGTGTGTCAATCGGTGGTCGCTATTATTTTTGGATTGCACTGTGCTTACCATCAGGCATAGTGCAGTCATTTTGCCGTGGTACATTAAAAAAAAATCCTCGTATCTGAGAAATTCCATTTACTCACGTACTCACCTGTACCGTTCAGAAATGACGGCGTAGCGTTCAGAGTTATTTTATGATATAGTAACAGCCTTCTAAGCGTTATTCACGTTGGTTTATTTCACAGGTTAATTTTTTCCATGGGCGTAGTCTGTATACTACTAATCGCTATTCTTCCGCCAGCAGAATATAGAGTGTCGAAATCATCATAACGCGAACCCATAAGTTTTCGTCTACTAAAAATCGTTCAACTCAGCTAAAAATTTTCACCTCAAAAACGTAATCGGGGCCTAGTGACGCATCACCGACCCGAGCGCCTTTAATGTTGAATGCAGCCGATTAAACCCAACTCAGCGTCACCGACTGCAACATGGTGATTCATTTTCTTGCGCCTAAAGATATTTTCACTTCAATAACATTCTATTTTGTTAAATATCTGCATTACAAGGATATTTTTAACAAATTTCTTAT
Organism: Antheraea mylitta; assembly: GCA_014332785.1. Classification (NCBI taxonomy): domain Eukaryota; kingdom Metazoa; phylum Arthropoda; class Insecta; order Lepidoptera; family Saturniidae; genus Antheraea; species Antheraea mylitta. The sequence continues at coordinate 377,972 of JACEII010000090.1, forward strand.
TTTTTAAATCATTAAAATATGAGAATGTTTCTTGTAAACAACAAGGAACGGTATAGTAGTATTTAAAACAACACACACCTTTTGAAATGAAGATTACGACAGCGAGGAGTCGTCCTTTGAAAGCATTCATTGCAGACACTCTACAATGAAATGAGCACACCTTTGAATAGCGGCGTCTTGGCGACACGATGCAAAAGTAACAGCAAACAGGAAGAAGCATATTTACTTTGGCTCGCTATTAAAACAGTGTTAAGTTGTATATAGGTAATATTTTTAAAGGAAGGTGCATTTTGTACGAATAGCAAAAGAATTAAGTGTTGAATTTTAAATTTAAAAACTTAATAAAATAGTTTTCTTAAAGTGAAAACCTCTTTAGGCGCATTAAGCGATATTTTTTTGGCAAGAGATAAATTTCGTGTCACGACATGCTAGTAAGCGTAACCGGTCCTATTGCACTTACGCGGCTTAGGCTTATACTGTTTCATTTGTGGATAAAGTGATTAATGGGGAAGGTTTAGGAATATAATTTGTCAAGATTTTTTTATTATCAGGGCGAAATATCATCTGCCGAGCCCCCTAGTATTACAATATTACATATATAAGAATGCTGATAAACTGAACCTATATATACACTTATATATACACACAAATCCATACATTCCTTACGTAAAGAAACAAATGCCTTCATACCATCATAAAGATCAGATGGTACTTAAGTTTTGGGCCGAGTCAATGTTGCTGGCATTGACGCCTATTTAATGCATCGACAGCTTCGGTGGTGCGGTCATGTATCTCGTGTGGCGGAGAAAAGAGTGGCGAAGTGCATTTTCTATTCTGAACTGGAGGAGGGAAAGGGGAATTACGATGGTCCCCTGTTCCGATTCAAGGATGTCAAAAAACAACACATGAAGAGATGCAATATAGAGCCTTCTAGTTGGGAAAGCTTGGCAGTACAACGGCCCGAATGGCGTAAGATGGTAAACAACCAATTACGCGAGTTCGAGGCTTAGCGTAAAGCTGACCTTGATATCAAACGCGACTAGTTAAAGGCTCGCCCTCCTGCTGCCATAACGTATCATTATGAGAACGGCATACTTACATGCCCTCAATGTTCATGTTGTTTCATCGCGAAGATAGGCTACATATCCATCTTCGAATAAACCTGCGCCATTTCTAAGCTTAGGGGTCAAAGTGGTCGCCGTGGCCGAAATCGGTCGGACCAATCATCACGTAACGAATTTTTTTTCCTACCATGTCATTAGAAGTATTCTTTATAAACTGCCGAAAATAATCAATAGATCCACATATTCGCCAAAGCAGATGGCTTTTAATACTTCCCATAGTAAAAGCTACACTTACATTTACAGTAAATACTCTCGCTGGACTCGTTTAGTGCACTTGCATTAGACAAGCTCAAGGGAAATCAAGTCCTTGTAATGTACAATTGAGCCAGACAGAGATACAGGTGGCGTGGGAATCGATCCGTCCGATTCTATTCTGATGTTACAGATAAAGACACTTTGAGAACAATTTAACCTACTTTATAATTCCGTGTTAATATTTTTCATATTTATTTTAGAAAATAAACGTGTTTTCAGCATGAATGGGTCGACTCGTCCTGGATAGTACCACTTGACCCATAAAAAACGACGTGAAGTAACATTGCTTGCATCGTTGCGTTTCTTTCAGTCAGTGAGAGTGCCGGATACCTCCCTACATCTCCCTTCGCTCTCTTCCCCTTTCTGGTCCCCCTTACCCACCAACTCAGACTGGCAACGTACTTGCGACTTCTTTGGTGTTGCTTGTGTCTATAGACGGTGGTGATCACTTAAAACTTTCGTTTGCCTCCCATGATATAAAAAAACGCAGGTAAGAAGATATACTTACTTAGCTTAAAAAAGAGATTAAATGCAATTGTTACCTCTATAGACAAAAAAAAAAACTGTAGCATGTCGAGTGTTCAAAATAGTTGTTTAACCTCATCCCATCTTCTCCTTTCCACTGCAGAACTACGCAAGAGGGTATGTATACAGATTCACAGTACAGCAACAATTGCGGCAAGAACGAGGAAGTTCGAAAATCTATCTTTGTCGTACTGTGAAGATGTAAAATCGCCTCCTAGTTCGTTCTATTTCTCTTATGAAGTGGGATCCTTTAAACGAGGCTTTAAGAGGCATTTTTGCAGGTCGGCATGATAAAGACGACTGCCGTTACTATTTAACACCTACATATGCCATTATTGATGACTGTACTGTTCTTCCTATCATATACTGTGTAAACATTTTGCCGCAACAGTTAAAAAACAATTAACTTTACAAGTTTTTAAAGTTGTTTATATCTCAAATAAAATCAAATAAAAAAAAAAAACTTTATTCATTTTAGACCCTAATAAGGCTCTTTTGAATGACGAGACTATCAGATCACTAGTTCGGAAAACAACCCAGTTATCGAGAAGAACCGGCAAAAAAACTCGATCGGATATATCTTTTTAACATTTATATTATCAATATATTAGACGTTACTATCGTTCTCAGTAGATTCGCAGAGAAGAGTCATATCCAGATATCGGCTGAGTGCCTTAAGCGATCGCCTTAGTGGTCCGATGAAGCTGCTAAGACCTTACTAGGTTAATAGCGTAGTCAGATCGAAAAAAATGTCATATCCAGACATCACCGTCGTTCACATATTGATCCACTCTATAATAATAGCATTTTGACTTCAAAACCCGCTTGACGTGGCACTTAAACTTATAGTCCGGCTAATCGGTAATATGCTTTGAGTCTTTATTGTAAAACCTCACACTATTACCTAAAAAACTATTATTGGTTTTACTTAGTCTGAATAATGAGACGGCCACTCTGTTAAAGTTTCTAGTATTTAGATCATGCCGGTCTTTTACAAAACGCAGTTTTTCAAAGTTGTACGGACATACGTTAAATCATGAAGCATGTATTGGGAGGGAAGAGTTAGAGTATCGAGTTTCTGAACCGTTTTTAATGATTCACGAGGTCCCATATTATTCTATATTCTATAGATAGCCGTATACAGAATCATTTAAGATATCAAAACGAAGTAGAAGTAGTTTTTATTTAATAATAATAATTTATATTGGAAAATAAAAAGAATACACTGACAGTCCATCCACGCGATGTCCGAACACGCTATCAATTAAGCCATCATCGCTTCACTGTTGTTGATGCAGTAGTTTTTAGTGAAAGAATAACTAACATGCCAATCCTTATAAACACTCTCGGAAATATTAATGGAATTTATCGCTCTAAAAATAAGGATCTAGTTACTTGTATGATTGCAACATATAATTTTGCTATCTTTTGCTATGCCGTAAGAAGGTAGATTCTAAGGTATAATGATTGCATCTCACTTGATTGTCATCACTACATACTTATTGCAACGCCCACCACAGTGGAACAGTTAGGCATGTCAGTAGATGGCTCGTACCTCACCATTATTTTAGATAATACAGCAACTTTGTTGTTAAGAATTTTAAAAAATATGCAGTTTCACGTCATGGAAGTGAAACCTTAAAAAAATAAAAAAGTATTCAAAAAAGACGACACACGTGAACAATATAAATAATACTAGTTATGTCGCCTTTCTTCAAGGCTTGTTAATAAATAAAATTAATTAATACAGTACGTAGGCGCACACATACATATGTACAAGGCTTGGAATTTGGACCAAAGCCAAAAACATAAAAATAAAACCGCGAATATAAGAAACACTGTTTAATGTATTCCGTTTATTCTTTTACATGTTAAATCCTGTAAATGTATATATCTGTCTTTTTTTTCTTAACAATTTAATACGTTTTTATATGTATATAATTAAATAATAAAATATCCAATTCACATGTAACGTATAATTTAATTGAAAAAAAAAAACTCACATCGAAACCTACCATTAAGAGTCTATGATCGTTTTATTTTCCTTTTTTTTTTCTTGTAAATAAACAGTAGTGCAAACTCCAAGCCGGGATTGTATCAAGGACTTGTTTTCATTTCGAAAAAGGAAAAGCAAATCATTATTTTTGTACGGTCAGCAAAACAAAATATTTCTATTTAGGTGCTAGTGGTTTTTTCCACATATCATATATTAAATAATGATTTTGCCTGTCGTCGTTTAGGAAATAACACTGCTTAAGTCGAAACTTTACGTTTAAATTTTACTGGATAAATATTCTCATGACGAGTCAAACTTATAGATCATATTTTGAACGTTTCAACCAATAAGATAAATACAACATTTTAAAATAAATAAAAAACATCGAATAGTTGCTCGCAGATACGATTTCACACGCAGACAATGAAAAAATATAAAAAATTAAAGCGAAAGCAAAAAAAAGGTGCGGACCAAGAGTCTGCAGAACAAAACAGTTAGTATAAAAAAAACAATAAGTGACCATTCTTCAGATCACTAATTACTGAGTGAAGATAAATGCAAGGCAATGCAATAAACAAATACCTTTTCACTACTCAGCAAAATGAGTCAAATTGACACGAGTGTGTTTTGTTAATGCACAGTAAAACCTAACATTACATAGCACAGTCTTCATCTCCTGGTTTTCATCGTTTTACGATTAAAGGAAATTTTTTAAAGATTAAAGAATATTTGCCAAAAGGCTATTCCAAAACTTCATGGTATAATTATCAGAAGAAATGATATATATTTTATTAATTGAAATTATGAAATACATTATATCTTAATAATATAGACTTAGAAAAATTCCAATTATCCCTGATTACTGAGGATATATAAAAAAAAATTATTTTTCTCGAACTGACTACGCTATTGAACTAGCAAGGTCTTAACAGCTTCACCGGACTACCTTCTTACTATGACATCTATAAGTATATTTAATATTAAGGTGTTTTTGTTTGCTCATAACACTATACCTAATAAATGTAATCTCTTATACCCAATATTGCACGCTGGTTATGACGCCGTATCCAGATACTTTGTAATACACAGGTGTACACACACATGAACACAAACATGCACTCGTAAAACAATCGGACCAGAGGAAGTATTATTTGATGTAATATATGAGGAGACCGTGAATATACAAAATACTGTATAATGTATTCTATCTCATTCTCTTGTATATGTTTGTCTCTTTTTAATAACGCTTTTTCGGATCATTAAAAAGCAATGGACCTAAAGCAGTTTTGATTTAAAAAAAATAGTTTTTCGTTGCGATCTGTACTTCAGAATCCCACCCAGAGTAAAGTGGAATGCAAAAAGCGGTCCCGACTTGACTCGAGCGAATTATCTCAAATGAAGACATTATCCAGTCCGGGGCGTGCGCGGGCGCAGACGTGCGTGATCTTTTTGCCGGCGCGATACGACGCGCTTGATTTAAGGGCTAAGTTGAAGGTCGGCATTGTCTTTGTTTATGGGTAATGATAGGATCATAGTGAATACATTATACTTTAACAATATACACTTTTATCTATGTTAATAAATTTGTGGTTCTGTTTATATATTTACGGTTTTATTTTTTGTAATAAATATTCGTTACGAGCTGATACCTGCGGCTTCCGTTGCTTTAATTATTATTTAACATTATATTTTATGTAAACAAAAATAAACATTTAAAGCAAAGAGGAATCGCTTACAAAATTTCTTTAGATTTTTTATAGTATACTAGCCTCTGTTCGCGACTTTGTTCGCCTGGAATAGTTACTTTGGGCTAATGCTAACACGCAGCGGAAACTCTCAAAAAACCCCGATTTTTAAACATTTTTCATAGGTGCTCCGCTCCTATTAATCTTAGCGCGATGATATATTGCCTACAAAGCACCCTCGATAAATGAGCTATATAACATCGAAAGAATCTTTCAAATCGCATCAGTAGTTTCTGTGATTAGCCCCTACAACTTCACAAACTCACAAACTTTACCTTTTTATAATATTAATATAGATGGATTGTGACCTTCTCACACAAACACTACCAAACGGACTATGAGAAACTTTTGTAGCAATATAGCTTATACATCAGAATAACACACTGATTTTAATTTATAAAGATATTGTATAAAGTGAATACAATACAATCCAAAAACAACACCGACCACCGAGAGCATGCCATCCTTTGCCTATCGGCGCTATCATGCCGGCCTACATAAATCTCTCTCCACGTTACGCTTGAAGGACCCCATACTATAGGAAGAAAAAAACACACTAGCCGGGATTTTGTTCCACAGTTTACCGGTACGGCATATACTGTACCCAGACAGAATTTACCGTAAAACTATGGCTTCGAAACCCATTGCACGTGGTTTGGTTATGAAAAAGATAGGATGGGATTAAATTTAATAGTTTTTCAGTACAGTCGCCGTGATACAGACGGTAGACCATACTCAGTGAGGCAATGTCTCTGGGCAACTGAAGCAGCTCTTTAAACTCTATAATGTAGTGTTCACTGTTGGAATATTAACATAATATTAAAAACTAACATTAGCTACTGTATGAGATATGTATGGCAACACAACTAGTTTTTTTTATGATCAATGTAAGATGGCGGTATATAAGTACTGTTGTATGTAAATGTAAGCCTAGTTAATAAAATGATTTTGTACGAATTTCGTTATATATTTTTATTGTCAAACAAGACAAACTTTAATATTAACGGTATGGAGTTCTTGATAATAAATTAATAGTCAGTTTTAAGATAATTCTACAATTAAAAGTAGTCGTAAATAAAATAATTATCTCCAATGCAGTAAGTACTATAAAGAGATTTTATTATAAAAATTCAATGATAAACTACTTTAAACGTGCACCGCGGGCAATATTATAATATTCATTGTGTGCATAATTTAAAATATGGGTTTTAAGAACGTAAGTTGTCTCTAATTTATGGCACCCGTATGTCTCTTGCGGTCGACTATGTTCAGTTCATTCTGTAAATTGGATAATAAATATAACGTAGTGTTTCTTACAAATTACATTAAAAATGTAATGTATAATATCTATAAATTATTCAATTAAATCTTATGCAGCGACATAGGTGATAATATATATATACAAATAAAAAAATACTTTATTCAGTTCAGGCCCTGAGAAGGTAGGTGCTTATGAACATCAAAACTACCTCCAGTTCGGAAAAACAACCTACTCATCGAGAAAAACCATTAAGAAACTCAATCTGGTTTATCACTTCATCATACATAGTTTTACAAACAGTTAGTTACATACGTTTTTGGTGGATGCAAAGGAAAAAGCGTCATACCAGACGTCACCATCGTTCACATATTTATCTACCATATAATAAACCTTTTGACATCAAAACTCGCTTGATATATATAAAGCTTGAACTTACACTACCCAGCAAATTGGCAATGTATTTTAGATCCGTTCCCTCGGCGTGGAGCCCTTGAGTGCACTGCTCGCGTGATACAGTGACACAAAATCTTACATCACTGCGACAACATTACATATATCACCTCCACACACGTGCACGCATACACGATTACACATGAAAATGGAAGGGTCTTGATTCTTTCCCTTATCGAACTGAATTAGTTTAGAAAATTATCCGATACGAAATATATATAAGAGTTGTTGAGGTATATATGTTTGGTACACATATATGTTCCAACAACTCATATATGTATGAATAGTTAGCTTCGCTTAGGTTAGCTCAGATAGGTCGCGAATCGCATGTATCAGACAACAGCCCAAGCCGAGGTGTTCCGTGCACCCTTGAGCTAGTTGTCAAATAAAATCAGCTGAGTGCCTTAAACGCTCGCCCTAGCAGTCCGGTGAAGCTGTTAAGACCTTTCTAGGTCAATAGCGTAGTCATATTGAAGAAAAAAAGGTAATGTATTTTGAGACTTTCTTGGAATACCTAAAAGTATTACCTAAAAACTGTCACGGGTCTTACTGAATCTGACACATGAGAGTACCAATTTGTCACTGTTTTTAATGATAAAATAATGTCAGCCTTTTACTTAATCCAGCTTTCCTTAGTTTTTGCGGACATACATTAAATTACCAAGAATGTATTGACAGGACTGAGTTAAGATACGAATCGAGATCACTATTTAATCTAATCTCATGCAGCGTCTTTTTTATTAAAGCAAAAAATGCAAATGAAATACAATATAATATATGTTCCACGCTTACTTCTGAGGAATTTGGAACAATTAGCAAAACGTACCCGAAACTCGTTCACCGCAAATGCTAAAATCCTAACGTATTTTTTGCTAAACCCCTATCCGACGTAGTTAGCACATCTCGTAAGCCCATACGTGGACGGCAAAAAGTTCACAACGAGCCATTAAGTTGTCGAGATGTGAAAACAAAACGGCCTTCGCTACATATCTAATATCTGGATTAGAGCAACATGGATTGGACCGAGAATTAAACATAAATCAATTAAAAAAAAAATACATGCTTTAATTTTCTATTAACATATATTTTGTAGTCAGATTTCACATTTTATAATATTATTTTGTTATCTCTTAGTATCTCAAAAGATAGAAAAATATTTTTGGACATAATCATACCTAGCTAGTATTCTAAACAATAGTATTAAGCGACTCTTTTTACTTAAAAGGGAAATAAAAGTTCAAAATTACAATTGTTTACATCACTATTTTGGATAAAAAATAAAGTTATTTTGTGAAATATTTTTTTATTTCGAAATACAAAGAAAATTTATGAGACTAAGATTAAATTTTGAAACTTTGTGTAAATATTGATACTTTTTAAATTTTGTATAGATATCTTGATAACAGTTTTTGAGGTCAAAAAGTAGATGTATCAATCTATTTTTAAGGGAAACAAATATAAATTACTTGTAGTCTTCTTTTCCAATAGAATCGCCATACCTTACGATAATGTGTTATTTTATCTGAGAATAGTTTTCTGATTTCAATGCCCTTCTTGGTATTACGAATAGGTTAGATTAATTTTATTTTTATCGTATTCTATACAGAGATAATCCAAACTAATCGCTATTTCAAGATATAATAGTAGTACAAAATATTAATACTAATTATAATAAAGTTAGTTGCCAATTCTTCTTGACAACTATGATATTATTTGAAAGGATGGTATTGCTTGATCGTTCAGAAGTCAGTCAGAGTTTAGGTCTAGTATTGGGGCCGCCGCCCTTTCAAATATCTATATGAAGGGCGACACCTCTCGGCCTCGTACGTCACCGGCCCGCGGTTAGGCGGGGTTAGGTGGAATGAGGTGAGTGAGAGGTGAGGCGAGGTGAGGCGACGTTCCCCGGCGTTGGGCGGGCGTAGAACTCTCGAAGGTGGTAGAGAGAGCGCCGGTAGCCCGCCTCGGTGACGACAGTCGGATGCCGGTCTTGATGTCCAGAAGGGACTCTCTATGATGTGCAATAATGCACGAGCCAGTCGACTAAGGTGGTAGCTTTTGCGGAAGCGGAGGTCGGGGTGGTCGCAAGAAAACAACGTGGTTCTCATATAATGACCGCGTCCCCGAGCCAACAGAGCACTACTGTCAATATCAATAATTACTATACTGCGTGCTCGTACCACTCGATGTTATTGCAATCAGACTACTCAATGTTGTCACGACGAATTCTATGTTCAGACTACTCGATGTTATCTCTATGAGCTCTGCGATCAGACTACTCGATGTTATCTCTATGAGCTCTGCGATCAGACTACATGATGTTATCTCTATGAGCTCTGCGGTCAGACTACACGATGTTATCGCGATGGACTGTGCGCTCAGACTACATTTCAGTACCGCGCCGACCGTGCTTATAAGCAAATCTGGCGGCGGGTACCGTTACGCGAAGCGACTCTATCGTTTGTGCTGTTGGCTCGGTTTTCGCGTCTATATTTATTTATCCATATTTTGTACATTTTGAAAATCAATACCATACATTTCTTATTATCTATTTATACGCTAAAATTTCTATCTTATATTTATTTTACATACGAATAAACTTATATCTATATTAAGTGCTGTTTTGCACTAAACTCTATAATCTTAAACCGTAACTTATATTTCTATGTATCTATTTCTAGTGTGTTATCTACATCTATCTGTATAGGGTGACATATTATCTATAAATATAACGTACATTCGATATTCTATATTAAATGATTACTTGATGTTCTATAATTCGATATCAATAATAAATAATTACTCGATATTACGTTCGTGATTTCCCTGATTTATCACGACACATATCATTGTTTCGTAAGTGATGTGTTCTATAAAATCTATATATATTCTATACGAAATATACTAAACCTACGTGTAAGGTAATGTGTGCGCTACTTAACGTGTGCGTCGCCAACATCTAGTAACTAGAAAATTAATAACTATAATTAGTTCAACCTAGTGCTTTTGAGTTTAGGTTATTTCTTGTTATTGTATATACGAAATATGGATGAGCAAAGCTGTATGTCGTATGAATAAAGTTTAATAAATCATATTCAATATGCTACGAATACGAGAGCAACCAATCCAGTTGTTATCGAATCTAGGTTCGGTAATAGTGACTTCTAATGGTCGGCGCGTAGACGCCTTGTAAATATAGTCGTTAGCATTAATTCATATAATGACTTTATTATGAACGACCATCATCTGCCTTAATAGCCGCTGTGTTGCTAGCCGACATGCGGTCGCCGTCGTGTGAAATGATGTTTCTTTTTAGTTATTTCTTAAATTATATATACTATCTATCTCCCAGCGTGTGACTTAGGAATGATTTCTTGTATGTAATGAGATTTATAGCGATTTGTGGTTTATTATAACAGAATGTCCCTAGCAAATTAAATTTTAAGCTGGAACAATTTATTTTCTTTGCCAAAAGGCAGCAAACAGGCAGATGGTCCACCTGATGGTTAATGGTTACTATGGAGAACTGTAACACCAAAGGCATTACTGTTGTGTTGCCGACCTTGAAGAGCGCGTTTCAGTTTCCAGTTTCGTCCCATATTTCCCTGAGGAAAAACGGTCTTCCCTATCAGCATTATATGAATTGTTGAAAATAATTACTATTTTCGTTCATTATAACAGATTCCACCAATGTAGTATTTGCATTTATTCTCGAATATTTTGTTTGTAATAACGTAGCTTCTGCTAATGCTTTCGCTTTATGGATGGCAGTTATCACTTAACATCAGGTGACCCGTCTGTTCCTTTGCCTTCTATTGCATAATATAAAATGTAATATTTAAGAAGCTATATTAAAAATGTAGGATCTCTTTTTAATTCACACAAGCGGAGCCACGGACACATCTTGTTTAAGATAAATCATTCTTGATAGAAATGTATTCACATTGGCTATTTCCACGCTGATACGTACTAAGTTATGTATACAAGAGAAACAAAAAGAGATAATCGTTTTATATGCACGTCGACAGACTTGAGTAATTTACTTTAATCATAGGATACGATGCGAGCCTCGGATTACAAGTTAGTCTTGTATATTTATGCTTTTAGATTTTATTGGAATTTCCTGTTGGGTTTTGAGTTCGTTATACTCTTCAACTAGTGACTCTTCCCGACTTCGGATGGGTGTTATATTCTAATTTGTTGTCAAAGTGTTGCAGTGTCATTTCTTGACAATTTAATATTTACTAGGGCGCGCCAAGTGGTCGACATTCAACCATAGTTTTGTTTTTTTTTTTTTTGACGTGACAACGTCTTATAAATTGGTTTGCCGGGTGACACTTCAAGAAACTGCGTTACGCTCCGCTCACGTTATGCGCTCACAATGAGAGCGAGTGAGAGGCACGCGTCCCTTCCACTCGGGCATGGTTAGCCCGCCTAAGAGCGAGAGAGACTACTATACGAAAATTATTTTACCACTCAAAGTCGTTGTCACGTAAAACTTTCGCCCGTATACCGACTTTACAGGCAACCAATTTTTTTTTTTAAGTTTGAACTTAAAAGTTTCTCTTGTCAAAGGGTATAACTTCTATAATCAAAGGTTTTCATCATGGCTACTCAATTATTTGCCATTATATTTTTTAATTATATAAACATAAAAAAACTATGTCTAAATGAAAATTGAAATTAGTTATAAATTTGGAGAGCAAAAAACAGGCGGTTACTTTACGAAAATAAAGAAATTTATCACAACTCATTACACAATTTTCAATTAATTTTTCATGACATTATAGGTGGGTGGTATTTCTGGGTGATATTGAATTAAATGTAGTCTGTACATTATAGGGAAAAGTGATATGCCCAGTATTATCGTTTGGAAAAGTAATGTATACACAGTAGAATCAAATGATGAATACAAAACAAAGATGTTTTAATACTACGATTAAATTTTGAAAATGAATTCATCTTTGCTCAAAATTCATCATCTAATGTACTAAATATAACTATATAATTATATTTTGTAGGTGGTAGAAGCCCCGCTGAAGCTATTTTTGGTTTCAGCATGAATGGGTCGGCTCCTCCGGGGTAGTACCACCCCTCTCACAGATAACCGACGTGAAATAACAGTGCTTGCATTGTTGTGTTTCGTTCGGTCAATGAGAGAGCCGGAGGCGCACGTCCCTTCCTCTATCCTGCTTTCCCTTTCCTTCCCCTCCCCATTCTCCCATATACAGGCTGGCAACGCACTTGCGACGTCCCTGATGTCGCTAGTGTCTATGGACGGTTGTGATCACTTAACATCACGTGACCCACTAGTTCGTTTGCCTCCTTTGATATTATAAAAAAAAAAATACTAGATTAGGTTGAATTGCATCATTGTAACCACGGAGATCTAACTAAATTATGGATTACTTTCATGATCAAGCAAATTTTATTATTTTGATCTTCAACTTTCTGATAAAAGTGACCATGAAGCGAAAGCAGTCTTGAAATACCAAAAAATTTTGATATTCAATAAGACCAAAGAGAATAATAATTATTTCAGTGGTTCCATAAATTTACTAAAGATACATTATTTATCAATTAATTATTAATGTATATTGTAAATTTATATATTATATTATAATAAAATTAACCTACAATTTGATCAACTGATTTTAAAGAGCATGTAATTCATGCAACGTCAATCATGTCAAAAATATTGAATAAATGGTGAGAAAAGGTAATTGAAACATAAGAGTAAAATGATAGATGCCGAAACGTCTTTTTCATTTACATGTTTGTTGTGCGTCATTCAAGCAGTAGTGTGAGTAATGTATATTTTAAAGTTTAATGTATTTCTAATGCGTTTTATATAAAAAAATAGCTTTCTGCACTTATCCTCGATGTAGACTTTAACTAAGCCAAATTTCACGTTCATCCGTTCACGAAATTCGCTTAAAAATGGGGTACAAAGTTTTGCCTTCACGTTTTAATATATCCTTTATCCAAGTCATAGAAGTTGCGTAAGAATAATTACATAAACATTTATATTTATATCTTTACATATACGGACGATATTTGAAGTTTTTCTTTAATAGAAACCTTGTACTGGCAATTAGAAACACAACAAAAAAAAAAACTAACTAGATATATGCAGTCGTTCCAGAGTGTTGCGTTACATACATTCGGCTATTGACCTTTATTCATTTAGATATCTGTTAAGTACATAATTCTTTTATCAATTAGTTTTGAATAAATAAATAAAGTTGGAATGGCTATTATTTTATTACCTATTCTAGATTTAATTATAAATGGTTTAATAAATAAATACTTTAAATATCTAATTCATATTATTTAATATTTTCGCTAAAATAGTTAGGGATTTGGTCTAATATCTATTGTTAACAACTTCCTGTGTATGTGTGTAAGGAAATATGTAACACTCAGAGTTAGTAAGAATGAGGATATATGCATATTATATAAACGACACTTATCGCGTGAGAACAGTCTCCTTCAGGGTACTGTTTGAACCAATTTAGTTTACGTAAAGGCTCCTTTTAAGTAAATAAGACTTGCATATGTCGGCAGTTAAACGTTTTCGCACACCGGACTATAGAAATTATGGATGTGGCCAATTTATTAACACTTTTCTTTTTTATTTCATTAATTTGTGGTCTATATTAGATTGTATTCATTTGTACACACTTAAATGTAAAGAAAACTATGTCTTTAGATATTGCTTCAATTCGTCGATGGAATGAAAAATAATACTAATTAATAAAAATATGTACATTAACTAGCAGGCTAGCGCACGTTGTCCTGCCTTGAAAATATCCTAAAACTCAATCGCAGCGCTACCTGCCGGATCTAATCGTGAATCTAAGCCATTCTTGGATCCACTGGAACACGCACTCAAAATTTCATCAAAATTGGTCCAGCCGTTTAGGAGGAGTTCAGTGACACACCCACGTACAGAAGAAATCTATAATAATATTATAAAGAGGTAAAGTTTGTGACGTTGTGATGTTGTGGCGTTGTAGGGGGTAATCTCAGGAACTACTGGTCCGATTTGTATAATTCTTTCAAAGTTATATAGCTCTTTTATCGAGAATGGTTATAGGCTATATATCATCACGCTAAGATCAATAGGAGCAGAGTACAGATGAATTTGCTTCAAAATCGGAATGTTTTTCCTTTTAAGAACTGCTGCATGTTAGTGTATCTATTCCACGCGAACGAAGTCGCGGGCATTGGCTAGTTTATATATAAAGAGATAACTGGAATGGTAGTCAATAACCATAAAAAAGGAAGACATTCTATTGACGCACAGAGGAAAAAAGTGTATTCAATTCTTTCATCTTTGCCCGTTTATATCACTGCACTAGCTGACCAGGCTATAGGTTGCTGTGGCTCTGTTATTACATCATTACATATTTATAAGAATTCATAATTGTTATTGATAATATGACCAATAAACATTACATAACGATTTTAATATATATATATATATTTTTTTATAATATCAAAGGAGGCAAACGAACTGGTGGGTCACGTGATGTTAAGTGATCACCACCGTCCATAGACACTAGCGACATCATGGACGTCGCAAGTGCGTTGCCAGCCTGTATATGGGAGAATGGGGAGGGGAAGGAAAGGGAAAGCAGGATAGAGGAAGGGACGTGGGCCTCCGGCTCTCTCACTGACCGAACGAAACACAACAATGCAAGCACTGTTATTTCACGTCGGTTATCTGTGAGAGGGGTGGTACTACCCCGGAGGAGCCGACCCATTCATGCTGAAACCAAAAATAGCTTCAGCGGGGCTCTACCACCTACCTTTATTATTATAAATTATTATTATATATTTATTATAAAAATCTACTTTTTGTGACTTAAATATAAAAGTTAGACATATGCTGTCGCTGACTTTTTTGTAGGCGTTATCAAGCTCTATAACTTTTGTCTAGAACCAAATCATATATCTCTCATTTAATGCAACTTTCGTAAGAAATGTGTTCGTCCGATCGTTTTTTCTCCGACTTACCTTGCAAAACCGACTACCACAAAAAAGTATTTTCATTTTTCGGGTTAATAATAAGCTTATTAGACTCACAAAAAACATGGCTTTCTATCGGTAATTTTCAAAATTAGTTTAGTAAATCCAAATATTACCTCATACAACATCACAAACTCACAAACTTTACCTCTTTATAATATTAGCATATTATTTTAAAACAAAATCCTGTGCCACGTCTGTCTGTCTGCCTGTTCACGATAAACTCAAAAAAACTCAATGGATTCTTGTGAGGCTTTCAACATTGGATAAAGTGATTCCTGAGGAAGGTTTAGATGTATAATTTTTTAAGTTTTTTTTTTATTATCACTGCAGAACAACGTCCGTCGGACCCGTTAGTAAAAAAAGAAATAAAGTATCTAATCTCAGGTTTCTCTATATTATAACTGAAGCCTATAATACCCATCTTAGTAATTTTATCATAAAATATCTCTAAGCACACACACCGACAAAAATTGATTAAAAATAATATACTAATCAAATGCTTATTACTAATCATCAAATTGCTTATTATTCAAATTGCTTGAAATAATTTTGTTACTTTTTTTTTCGAAATGACTACGCTATTGATCCAGCTTCTTAACAGCTTCACCGGACTATATAATTTTGTTACTGTTTTACCGTATCTATATCTTAGCAGATCACGGAAGCGTTTAACAACGGATGTTATATTCTCGTGAAACTTCGACGCCGTCCTGTTACGAGTTATAACTAGCTGTTAAGGCCAACAGACGGCGTGTTGCCTTACATTCTTGATTTTAAATGTTTAAAAAGTGTTTTGGTTTTAAATTTTTTTCTCATTTTTTTTTATTCCACTACTAGGTTATATACAGTATTATTGGTAATTCGATGTATTCCCGTTAGGAGGTTATAGGGTGATTATTTGTACTAGTTTTAACTCTCATATCCATTATGCGAAAGTGAACCGTTTTGAGTTTTCATGTTTTTCCAAAATAATTCAAACGTGCAAAATTAAACATTTATTTTAAAAGAGTGTCAATTTAAATCTGATTTTATCATCTGATTTATAAAAACGATTAAATGTTGTATATCAATATTAAATTAACTTTTTTAAATTGATCCAAATTTAAAAACGTGAGAGGAAAAAGGTTTTTTTCCATATTTTTTAAAATAAAATTTAGAACCAGTAAAAGTTCAGTTGTAATAATAATTAAGAATCAGTAATAAGTAATAATTAAGATATTTTGTAATTTAGCCTAATTAAAGTTCTTGCTCGAGTGACTTCCCCTATTCCGTACGCAAGACGCATTCTTTTTCTTGCCTATTCAATTTGGTGATGATTTTAAATAGAAATCTATCTTTAAACATAAAATTTCACGCATAATCCAATTCACCACGTTTCATAGCAACGATATCCTATTTTGGTGTACCACTCTGCAGGTAAATACATAGATTTGTATGTAGATATACACATTGTCTTCGTATGGGCGAGTTAACGATACACACTAAAGGTAGCTATCCAACCGTGACAGTGTTGATAGCAACGCTTGGTGCGTATAGTTTGGTCGATAAATCATAACGGTTTTTGCAAAATAATGTACGCGATAAACCGGTTATGAATGTTTTGAAATACAATCGTGTTGTGCTGTTATTACAATAAATCATATTCATAGAATCGTTTGAAAAAACAATGTAATGTTGTGTTAGAGCTTTTGGAACGTTGGTTTTTGTTTAATATGAATTTCAAACATTAGATAAGGTTCGAAGTTAAATTAAATCAATGTAACTACAAAAAACAACGTAAAAATGTCAAATAAGTCATATAATGATCTGCTGTGCGAAACGTCGGAGTTAATAGGAGAGGCGACGCAAGCGGATGAAGCGCTTTTCGAAACCGGCACCGCTGAACGATCATCACTCCAACCTTTACTATTAGAGCTACGAGTGAGGTACACGGTACTATTAACGAGACTAGATGAAGTATATGATCAGATTTTGCAGCCACAAAAGCGTATGATTGTGAAGAGGTTATTAGAGGCCTGTTTGGGAAGACTGGTGGAAATAAAACACGATTTAGTTGAACTGCATTTGACTGACTTAACATTTGATGATGACGAAGTAAGTATTAATAATGTCACAACAGTAAAAGATTTCTTATCAATCGCTCAAACATTATGAAATAATAGCGTAACAGTAAGGAATTAATTCTTCTGGTAATTGCTTTATCAGCTAACTAAAGTTTTGGTTAGGTAATCAGACATTTACTTGTGTATTTTAGCAATTTCCAATATTAAGTAAAATCACCTAATATTTTACTTAAAGACTGAATATCGAAAAAATAATATCTCTTGACTAATTTATATGTATTTGTATTATAGCTTAAAATTATAATAAAAACCTTCTAAGAAAAAGATTATTAGGATCAGATTCCCTGATTTTAATCAACTCCTTCTCATTTGTTTGTTTTTGTTTCTAGGCTTTACATAAGCTACAGGTAACACCGTTTGAAGCTGAACCTTGTATCCCACAATATTTTATACGAGAAAGAGAAACCGAAATAGAAAGTAGAAGGCTGTTCATCACCGATACCTTGAGGAAATTAGGGCATGAATCACCTAAACCGAAGCCACTAGTTTTAACAGAACAACAAGCTGTTTTAATTATACAAAGCCATGAAAGAGCAAGACAAGGTCGATTAAGGTATACGTATCCTCTGGTTAACATCTTTTTAATCTAATACCTTTAAACGAGCAACTCTTGTATATTTTTATATTTTTACATTGTTATATATTCAGGATTTCGGAAACGGCGTCTTCTTTTTCTGTGAAACTTAGTATGAAGGTAGTTTCGGGGACGATAGATTGATCTAGTTTTAAACTGAGTTTTCAGGCAATTAAAAAATATAGTTAGAATATAAAGGTTAATTTCACCACTGCTGTCAACACAAAAATATCTCAGATGGAACTCGGCTGCTTCGAAAATCCGTGTAAACTTAGTTCGAATCTGAGTAACAGCCAAAGAGGTACATTTTTTTTTTGGTAAAAAATTGCTAATTTTGTGAGGCAAACGTAACAGTTTATTCTAATTTAAAAATGTTTTTTAAAGAACGAAGCTAGGCTCGATCGCCCAGGTACTAATTATTATAATGATAACTATATGGCGCTTTTAATAGTAAATGTTGTCTATAGAGAGGCAAATATCTCATTTGTTTTAAAATATTTCTGCTCACGATATGTTTTAATTAGAAAAATAATAATTACTGAAATGTTCTTCGATATATAATTAATGTAACATGTTTAGTTTGCTTTTAATAGAGGGCAGTTCATGAAAGAAATTCGCCTTTTGAAAGAAAAAGGTAGAGATCAAAAAGGTGATATGACACCAGCTGCGGCTACAGCTATTCAGAAGGTGTGGAGAGGATTCATAGCCAGAAGAGCTACAAAAAGGAGAAAGAGAGAAGAGCAATTATTAATTGGGATGGAACTTCCTCCTTATGTAGAATCGAAAGCTATCAAAAAAGCGGATGAGGTAAATTACAAATAAAATTAATATAAATAATTATGACACTATCCTATATACTTCTACATTTTTCATTCAGGTGAAGCAGTATCGACGTGGTCTGCAAGTGGAACGAGAAAAAGAATATCAGGACGCTTTGGTTTTTTTAGAATATCAACTTAGATCCCAGCACGAAGTTAAAATAACAGAACAGATCGAAGATGAATTAAGAAGATGGATTAAGGAATACTATGAAAGAACTGGAAGATTTCCTGAATTTCCGTCTGAAGAGGCTGGAGGGAGTAGATCAATGTATAGTCGACAAGGTATTAAAATTATGAAATGTAATGTAATTCAACTAGACTAGTACTGAATAAATATATAGAAAACATTTATTTTTAGGCACTGGAACTGATAGTGAACTTAGTAAGGCTTCTCCAGTTTCATCAAAAGAATCGAAACGCAGCAAGGAAAGTAAAGACAAGAAAAATAACAAAATAGAAGACAGTAAAAATAAGGATGAAATAGACGATTTGCAAACATACAAATGTCGGAATTCGGCCTTTTTAAAGGATATGATGGATGCAAATGAAGAGTATGATCACAATTATTTATATTTAAATTATGATTAAATAGTATTACGTAAATTCAAGTAAATCCATGCTCTTCTTTCAGATTTGAAGATATCTGGAAATTTAAAGATGGTACAAATAATCCCGATGAGAGGTACAATAAGGACATGATAGAAAGAGAGAAGATGGTAAAAATTGAACGAGAGATACGGAATATTGTAGATGAAATGATGAGAAGTGAACTAGAGTTATTACAAGCCGCTTACGACAGAGATAAGGCTCATAAAGGGAAAAAATCTAAAAAGGCCCAAAAAAAGGTACCTGAATAAAATCAGAAACGATGTAGATCTACTATATAATATACTAATTCGAACCTACTATTCATTGTAAAGTCTATTTAAATAACATAGATATTTTTTTAACGATTAGGAATATTACTAAAAATTATCTATAATGCATTTGATTTAGGTAAGGCGTGGAGGAAAAAAGAGTAAAAAGAAGAAAGAAAAAGACCTTACACCGGATAGAACAACAGAATCTTTATTTGATGAGCTTGTGACAAATGGCATCATAAAACCTTACCCTATCGTCAAGATTGATGATTTTATAGGAGAAAAATGCTACGTGGGCTCAGAGTGGAGGAACGAAGGACGAGAAGCTTCCCCATGTTTAGGAGATATAAGACAATTGGTAAAGGAATATTGTATTTTACCTTTAGGATCGGATCATGTTAGAAATCAGGCTCCTCTGGTGAGGTCTGTTCTTATCACAGGTGAGTATTGAGTAAGCTCAATTACCAAAACCCAACAAAAAATGTTTATTAGATCAACGTGGATTACATTATATTTTAATTTATTTTGCAACTAAATAAGTAACCCAAATGTAAACTTATACTCGTAGATACAAGGTACTCTGTAACTCAGTGAAAGAGCATACTGGTCCTATTTAAATAAGCAATTTATAGAAAATTCCTTCTAAAATATCAATATATTACACAATTTATCTATATTATGTAAATATGTTCTTTTTTAACAAGGACCTTCAGGAAGTGGAAAGAAAATGTTAGTACATGCTATATGTAGTGAAGTTGGAGGTACGCTATTTGATCTTACACCGGCAAACATTGTTGGTAAATATCCAGGAAAATCTGGATTGATTATGCTAATTCATTTGGTCATGAAAGTATCCAGGCTTCTGCAACCATCTGTGATTTGGATGGACGATGCTGAAAAACCTTTCGTAAAGAAAATACCGAAAACTGATAAAAGCGACCCGAAAAGACTAAAAAAAGATTTAGTTAAGATCATAAAAGGTAAATAGAAGAACGTTCGTCTTATGTTTATATCTTTTGGGTGTAGAACATCTTACTGATTTATTTAAATATTTTTGGAATGACAACTATATACTAAAAGTGTGGTAAAATTATGCTTCGGTGTAATTTCTTTTAAACCAATTGATTGTTGTTTTACGTTTAACATTTCTGCATTGATTTAAGTCTCAATGCCTAATTAATCTGAGGACATTTCGTTACTGAACATGATGCTGATATTGTGGTTAAATGTCAGAACTCTAAAACATTACCTTGTTGGTTTTCTTTTATTATCTAATGGTAATAATATTAAAATTTGGAGAGGTCAATCCTATTACTTATCTTTCGATATTGAACGATGCTGAAGTCGTATTGATTTTTAGGTATATGTCCTGAAGATCGTGTGCTCTTCGTTGGTACATCCAGCTGTCCATGGGATGCCGAACAAAAACTTTTGTTTCAATGTTACCAGAAATTTATACAAATACCAAGAGCTGATTATGGAAGTATATCCTTGATGTGGAGAACTAAGCTCCACAGAGCTGGTGCACTGTCACCAAAACTTGATATATCTTGTCTAACAAGAGTTTCAGATTCGTATACAATAGGTAATTGTATAGAAACGCATTAGTAATAATTCTAGTTGATTTATTTGTATAGTTTTATATACACAACAAATGAAACTAAAGAGTCTGTCCATAATTTCTTAATAATAATTTCCATACAAATCATATAGATATTTGCACTTTACCAAAAAAAAAGTTTTACTCCTTTAACTATCTCTTTATCTCTAATCTCATTTTCAAAATTGCTGATCTGATTTTAGCGGTATATATACTGGTAGATAGAGCACTTTTCAAAGAGAAATCTATTGTACCCATTACTACATTATTCTATAAAAATTAAGCAATAATGAAAAAAAGGATAATTTTAATAATTAAAAAACAGCTCACTTTTGATCCAAATAAGATACGTAGTCCCCGTGCAATAATATATTCAAGTGAGTTAAATTACAGATTGAAATTAATTTTTATTCTTAATTTATTTCCTAGAGTTTCTAAATTTGGCGTTACTTTTATTCCTTTAATATATTTATTGTCAATTCTTTTTCATGCAATAGTATTTGGGGTGTAAGGGGTGTCGAGTAACATCTTAAGACTTGAGACACCCAAGCCTCAACCTCACCTGCACGTGGTGCACCCTGCTGATCAACGAACGAGGCAATGGCGATAGCGGGGTGGTAGGGTTAATTATCCCGACTGGGTCGCAACCACCATGTACATGGCAAAAAAGCCCGTCATAGTGACTCGCTTTTGCGCGTTGTGTTTCGGGATCCGCCTATGCATATCCAGTACCGGGTGACTTTCGTCATTATGGCCGGCATGACAGCGGCGACCGACGATGGATAATCTGTCTCTCGGTGGTCGCCACTGTTCTTGGATTGTACTATGCTTACCATCAGGCATAGTGCAGTCACTTTGTTGTGCTTCAATAAAAGAAAATAGAATTATTCTGATTAATTTGCATTCTATGGCTTTTATATATTCTTATTTTCAGGCACTCTGTTGGCCGCTTTGGATTCCGTGTTAACAACAAAGCGCCGTTTACAGCTTCGTGTGCGAGCATTGACAGCACATGAAGTTGCTATTCAATTAAGCTCAAAAGAACCAGTGTATGCTGAACAGGTATTGCTCGATTTCTTTCTTTTATTATTAGTTTGTGTTTCAATATCAATTTCTTCCCAGTGTCTGGGTAGATTACCTTACTTCGTTTTCTGTCCTTATGAAGATCGACGTTAAATTAGAGTCTGTTTAAGGCCATTTATTATTATTCTATTAATATTTTATTACTCAAGTCTCAATTGCATTCGTTTATTTAATTCGTTCCTATTTTTACTTTCGAGATAAATTGCCTACTTTCTTTTTATAATGTTTCATAAAATTTCTCGACAGGATTCCTTAGCAGAAGCGTGGTGGTACAAAACTCCACTTGAAAGACGAAGGCAGAAAGCTTTGCAGAGACTTCAGGAGCTGCAGCAGGAGGCTGATGAAAGAGCGGCGACTAAATAAAGGGAAAAACGTAAACGTTGAGTTTAAATAAGCATACTGAGATTTCGTTAAATGATGCCCTAATCATTTAAGAAGCCTAAATATACTGATTGTTAGCTACTAACCATCTTAGTAATAATATATATCTTTCTGTCACTTTTGTCGGCTTTAAATTAACCCCATGGCCACCCCTTAATGTATAATCATTTCAAAAATTAAGAGGTACGTATTACGCCGTATAACTCTTACATTTTAGAAGTTAGTGCCTGGGCAACCAAGGCTAACTCGGTTCTTTAAAAAACATTTTAAAATTAAAATAAACAGTCAGGTTTGTCAAAAAAAAAAATAGCCATTTTTCACAAAAAAAAAAAGTATTAAAAAGAGATATATTGCTGTCACTCGGATTCGAACTGAGATTATACGGATTTTGGAACCGGCCGAATTCCATCTGAACTATTTTTGTTTTGAAAGCGGCGGCGAAATTTACCTTTATATAGCTATAAATTTTCATGGCCTGAAAACTCAGTTAAAAAAATCTATGAATGAAATGTAGCTAGATGAATTTGTCGTCCCTGAAAATACCTACATACGTAAGTACTTAAGTTTCAAGTAAATAGGTGACGCCGTTTCCAAGATCCTGAATACATACAAAAACATTTAAATATTAGGTTCAGTTGGGTCCATCCGAAATAACGAACCTTACGTCGTATACATAAACAATTAACCATTTTATTAAATAAAATTTTAACCGAATGGAATAATATCCGATACCTAAATTATTACAATCGAAACCACCAATATAATAGTTCCATTAGCAAAATCTTAAACAGTAACAAAAATAATTTCTAAAGAATTTTTACCTTCTCGAGAAAATTTAAATACGCTAAAAGGACTTGCGAAATATTCGCGAATAAAAAGCTTCGCTTCTCTCTCTTGAAACTTGTAATACTTCAGAAGAGATTTCTCGACGTAAAAAGGGGTGCTTACTGGGAGCAGGCGAGCGCAGGCACACCTGCCTATTCCCAGAGACATTTTGAGACAGGGGTATTAAATTAAACTTCATCCTATTGGAATATCATGTATACATATTAATTAACTTTACCTTATTTAATATCTACTTACTAAAATATTTTAAATCGTATCGGCAGTAGTATTTTGATGGCATCAGTTTACCAGTGTACAGAAATACAGTTAGTGGTATATACATCATCATCATCAGCCCGTAAGGTACTCATTGCAGGGTCATAGGACTCTTCCCGAAGGAAGGTATGGGTGTAATCACCACACAGCCTACGACATATTGGTGATTTCAAACTCTGAGGAATCCACAGTTTTATGTTTTCAACATAGACTAGTTCTACAAGACATTCACAAGACAAGACATATATATAGGAGTTGTTGAGGTACGTATGCTTGGTACACATGCATGTTTCAATAACTCATATACGTATATCTAGATAGCTTAGCTTAGGTTATCTCAGATAGGTCGCGATTTTTGCACAAAACGGGCCACAGCCCAGCCGAGGTGTGCCGTGCACCCTTGAGTTAGTCGCCCAAACATCTCAAATAGGCTGAGTGCCTTTAGCGCTCGTCTCAATAGTTCGGTGAAGCTGTGAAGACCATTCCTGGTCAACAGCGTCTTCATTTCGAAAAAAAAAAAAAAAAATAGTTCTACAAGAAAAGTTTGTAAGGTTCAGATCTCCTC
Source organism: Antheraea mylitta (assembly GCA_014332785.1). NCBI lineage: Eukaryota > Metazoa > Arthropoda > Insecta > Lepidoptera > Saturniidae > Antheraea > Antheraea mylitta. The sequence continues at coordinate 402,470 of JACEII010000090.1, forward strand.
ACGATATTTTCTTTCACCGTCAGCCAATATTGTTATTAATTTAATGTACGCGAATTCTGAAAAATTAGTTGGATGTACTTTGGAATCCGTAGACAGCGGATATATATTCCACCGGTTAAGCGACTGGTGGTCACTACGACTTGCTAACGATTATTGCTAATTTCAACGCTTTTTCGTCTCTAATAGTCTAATAATCTTATAGTTTCATATGAAAACAGATCAAAATTACTACGAATTTTTAACACATTCGTTCATGTTTTTTTAACAAAATGCTGTCATAACCAAATAACATTTTAGTTTCCTCTACCTTTCAAAAAATAACCATGAGAGAGCACAAACGAATCAATTCGCGATAAAACGCCGAGTTACACTGTTTTCCTATCGGCACAAAGGAAAGGGTTCCGGCCGTGTAAGGGACCGCACGAAAATCTGGTCTCGACTGATATTTAACGAACCCCTTTGTGAATGAACTGGTTATTTCCAACTAACGGCCTTTGAAAATTGTTTTTATAATATGTTTATTTTTAGGCTATATTACATAAACTCAATAATATGACTTGTTCTTAGAGATATTTTTATTGGAACGAAGTTCCTTACGGCAGGCTTGGAGGAGATAGGATTTTGCTGCGCGACCGAACTGAAAAAAAATGTGATAGTAACACCGTAACGAAAAGTGCGTGGAATAAAACCAGCGAGTAGTGTATAATACCTTTCTCTTTCTCCTTTTTTGTAATTATTTCTATTTCTATGTAATTTTATGTTGTCAAACAAAAATAAAGAGACATATTTTGTTATTTTAATTGATAATTTGAATTACGATTGCATAAAATTGAGCACGATTTTTTTTTAACATTAGCCAAAGGAACTTCGTTCCTACCTGGTGTCCCACGACACCACATTCCTTTTTATGTGTTAAAGGACAGGTAGTAATAAATACACCATACATAAATCGACACTATATTTGAACAACATTGGCCTTCAAAAACTGCTATAGCATGCACTGTGTGGTAAACAAACTCAATCAAAATACTACAAAGATAGATATAATATAAAGTAAAATATTAATAAATAATCTAAAATAACTGACACAAAAAGAAATATCGCTCAATAAAAATATCAATACTATTATAAAACCGGAGGGTTTTGTTTCTTTAGTTGAACGTGCTATTCTCAGGTACTCGTACTTGGATTTGACAAATTCTTTTGCGTTAGCTCAAAGTAACTATTCCATGCGGACGAAGTCGCGGGTAGAAGCTAGTTGATTATAAAAAATGAAAAACACAAAATCAAAGGTAAACATTATAAAGTTATAATTCATAAATTGTTAAGAGTTTTTTTTTTTAACTTTATTTTTGGCAATCAATCTTTCCGATTATTACTGCCATTGTCACGTAGTCAATAATATCACAAACTTCGTGTGATCATTCCAATATTAAGCATCGTGTGAAACCATATTCTAACAAGATGGTGGATCCCTTGCTAGAACCTTCCAGGGAGTTTTTGTGGCATCTAAGAATTTCATGCTCCGTGTTATTATTTTCCATTCACTTCACTTATGCATAATAAACTAAATATTACGTAAAACACCACCAAATTTACACAATATATAATCAAATAACAGAAGATTATGAATGAAATATAAAATCCACTACATGACAGACTAAAATCCCGCCAAAAACTCCTGTTTAGAGTTAATATGTATGTCTTTTAGCAACAACAACAAGTTCTTATTTTATTGTACAAATTATTTAATCTACATACAGATCTAGACATAGAATAATATAATTTTGAGTTTTGTGTTTTTTTAATGTTTTGCAGTGTCTTATAAGAGACGTCCAAAATTTTAGATGCTTTAGATATTTTAAAAATGTTATATGCTTTTAGTTCTTTTATTTCCTATTTCAAACCAAATGTATTTTCTGAAGTAATCAGCGTGACGTATTTAATATTATTATTTTGAAAGGAAATAGATGGTTTATGTTTCTACCCAACAATATTGTTTTGTCGGAATTTATCCATGAGTTAGTTCCAGTTAATTATTAGGCTGGACAGTTTACACAAACTCCGTAGTTAGCGACTAACAAGCTTCGACATTTGTATGTTTATTCTGATTTGAGTTCGTAATTTTGAATACGAATTTAGTAATCGTAATCCATCCTTAAGGCGTATATACACTACATTTTTTCTAGATATGTTTTTAAGCACACTTTTCCCAGAACCGTTATAATTTATCTGGAACATTGTAGATTGAAGAAATGCACCGTTGGCATAATTTTTTTTATTCGCGCGAGGAGCGTACTAAAGGGCTCCATGCCAAGGCAACGGATCTAGGTTTGAGTCGCTATCGAGGGGGGACCTAGTCAGGCCTAAGGGGGCCTTGTCGGGTCCAAGGGGGATCTAGTCGAGTAGTTTTACTTTTATTCGTCCGTCTTTTAAATGTCTACGAACAATGAATAGCCAATAGTAAACAAGTATTGTCAGGGTGAGTTGATCTCTAATAGTAATTTGGAACGGCCTAATAGTACGCGATAATACGAACGTAAGTCAATAGTGTTGTTTCCACAATCACATCGAGATATATTTATTAGGCAAAAAACGCTTGTGTAACTTTTACGGTACAAGTATCTTTCTAATAGTATTGCTAAGTGAATTATCGCTTCATAATTAGACGTTTAACATTTTCAATCACTTTAGGCACGTCTTTGATAAGAAAGATATTTTGTGTTCTCTAAGGAAAGCGTACAGCTTAATAATAGTTAGTTTTTCAATGATTAAACTTTGATTCACAGAAATGAATGACATGCACGTAAAATAATTTCAGTGTGCATTGTCCCTAATTTTGTATTATATAGTATCTAGTCTTCATATTGTCTACACTGTAACCTACTTATTAATAAATCTATTTGTGTTGTTTAACTAAAACTGCCACAGTTGTAGATTCGACTTCATCTAATACAACCTTTATTTGTCTTGTTTTTGTCCCTAGATACGGTTTGGTAACTAGATATTTTGTTATCCAGATAACTAGTAAATTGTCCTTGTTCTTGCACTCGTTCCATTTATGTATGTTTTCTTCTTACATGAACAATACAGCAGGCAAAAGGAAAAGGACGCATCCAACTAAAACAACTCGGAAAGAAGAAGAAAAGTTATTACATACCCTATTTTGGCTAATTTCGAAGTTATATAAAACTTAACAATGCCAAAAATGGCTCATGTGCCATTCTTCCTTTAGATGGTAGATGACAAAAAGTTCAGTAGACATTAATTTTCATGTAACCCGATTCAATAATAAACAATGGTCTCATTTACACGGGTCCAAGTTTTAACATTTCATTGGTATCAATAATTATATATTACCAAAGAACGGGTTACCGAAACCCAACCGTTTTACCAAGAGGTGTCAATTACTCCTGCCAATTACCTCGTGGAGGCGATTCAAATAATCATTAATTGATAAAGTTTGATCGAGATTTGTTGAGGGTTAAATTTCAGTTTGTTTTCGTTTCATGAGATCTTGTATTTCATTAATCAAGAAATCGAATCGCTGTCAATTAATTGTGGACCTTTTCAGCGGGGGCAAAAACATAATATATTGTTGTATTGCTCTGCATGAGTTTGTTATTTTTTGTTGCTTTTTATTGTGTCATGTGATCAATATCTGTTGTAAAAAATATTTTTGTTGTAATAAAATGGGTATTTTGTAAATAACTACGCACGGGTATTCATTTTCTTAGAAATCGATTGAATGCTGCAGAAGTTGATATT
>JACEII010000090.1:436036-448803 GCA_014332785.1 Antheraea mylitta
AAGTCATTGATATAGCTTTTATAAAATAGAAACAAATGTCTTTTGGAATTGATTGTTTTTTACAACGAATTATTTAAGGTAGAAAAAAATAATAATATAAGTATATAAAAATTAGGATATACCGAGCATAAATAAATAGAAATGGAATCTAGAATTGTTATAAAATGCGCCATCTAGGCATTCAAGCAAACTGTAAAAATAAAGATCTATTTTTCCTAAAACAGTTATAGTTTATAAATAGTATATAATTACATTTATATTAATTTTATCCAATGTAAGAAATATCTGATTTGAAGTTTTTTTTTTAAACCAGTCAAATGTGTTTAGTCGCGGCGTATCTTTTGTGCAGTGGGTAGACTAAATTAATACAAATAAATAATGTAACCTATAGAACATTTTTGGATTTACGATACGCAATTATACGTAACTGGTTTTAGGCATTTACTTTTATACGAATACAGTTTAATTGATATTGCACATTATTTTTGAATTGATCTATCTATTTGACTTAAAAAGTTTACTTCGGTATACATTTTATTTCATTGTTATTAAACAGAGTATTTACTCCAATGTGAACTCGGATACATAGTATATTCGGAAATACTTGCGTATTTCAGACACTGAATCGAGTTTAATACTGCGTTATTTCATTGGTAGCTATGTACTAATCTATCCAGGATGAAATTCTAAAATAAACTTGAGTTTTCGACTAACAAAAAAAAGCTATGTCGCAAAAACCACACGATAGTACTGAACCTTTTATATAAGAAGAAAACATTTTAATTTAAAAAAAATGGCACAAAACCAACGTCACGCTGTTTCCAGGCGGGCATCCATCTACGTAGCGACCGTGCCCGATTTCGAACTACGGTGATCGAACGAAAACAGGTGTTTACAATACTCTACCCGACACAGTGCTTACGCCCAACCTTTTTTGTCACACAAAAAGGTTGCCAATAAAGTTTTCAAATGCCTCTCATAACTTTCACTTCAAAAATGTCGTCAACCATAGGTTTGGGGATAGGTAGTTAATATTTTCGAATTGAAAATCTGACGCCAAAAACCTATATGTGTATTCTGGTAGCTGCACATCGGGAACAACGTATGTAAAGAATAGAAAACTAGATTTTACACGCCACACCGCTCGCGTAACATATATTTTACTATAGATTCTATACCATATTCAAAATCTTAGGCGTTGTAAACGTAGTTTCATCGGTGAAACACTTTTTTAAATGTGTTAAGTACTTTTGAGTTTATTAATTCATTATTATAATCAGTCTATAAGAGACCTATTGCAGGGCTGGAGGCCTTTTCCTAAGGGATGGTATGAGGATAATCACAACGGCAGCCCAAGACGTATTCGCGATTTCAAACTCTGAGAAATCCATTGTTGTATGTTTTCCCACGTACAATAGTTTTACAAGAACATTTATCAGGCTCAGGTTTCCTTACAATTATTTCCTTCCGAAAAATGTCTTGGTATATGACGGGGCTGGAATTTGCGAACATCGGGTTGATATTTCATCGGTCAAACTATTAAGACCACTGCGATTTTTTAATTCAATTATTCAACCACAAAAGAAAATATTCTGTATTTATAGTTTTTTTTAAGTAGATAAAAACTGATGAATTCTACATATGACCGCTGCCACTTAAACTAGGTAATCCTGTATCTCAGGTGGCAGTACACATTATGACACTATGTATAATTACGTTACACAATCGCAGTGGATAAATTATTTTAAAAAGCTATATACAAAAACAAATGCGTGTTAAAAACAATCTAAATATATAGACTCTTAACTTACACAGACTTACACTTAGACACTTAAGAATTAGTGCTAAAATATATTGTATGTTAAATTTTGTTACAAGAAGTCTTATTTTATAAAGTAATCATTCCATTAAATCATTCAAACTAATGATTCCTAATTAATGATACCTGTGTGAGAAATTAAGTCTTTACAGTTAGTTCTCTTTTTTTTTCACTTTATTTTTGGCAATCAATCTTTCAGATTATTACTGCCATTGTCGAGTATTCAATAATATTACAAGCGTCGTGCGATTATTTCAATATTAAGCGTCGTGTGAGTCAATATTCTAACAAGATGGTGGATCCCTTGCCAGAACCTTCCTGCGAGTTTTTGTGGCATCTCAGAAGTTCATGCTCCGTGGTATTATTTTCCATTCCTTCACTTATGCATAATAAACTAACTATATTACGTAAAACACCACCAAATTTACAAAATATAGAGTCAAATAACACAAGATTATGAACAAAATATAAAATCCACTACATGACAGACTAAAATCCCGCCAAAAACTCCTAGTTCTCTTTATATATCAGCCAGTAATATTTTTTCCGTTTCATCGTAATCTAAGTTTTGAAACCAATGTATATAAAAAAGTATATATATATAAAAGTTAAACACCATAGTAATAATTATTAAACTCACTATAAAATACATTTTTATAACAAATAATTCGCATATCCCTAGGAGTTGAGCGTAAGCCAGCCGAACGGTGGCATGTGTTAGGAATTTTGCAGAAATTCAATAAAGCGCTCTAACGAAACCTTTTCATACACGGTTCAATTAATCGAGGTGTGTCTGTTAGCGGGTTAGTAAACTTAATTTTTACATTGAAAAATTGTAACATATTGTCTAATATGCTTTATCGATTATGTTCGCTGAATTAGCTTTATTACCAGAGAAGCACAAACGCATAATGTTTTTCGAGTGTATGTCTATCTTTTTCTTTGAAATGCTCCAAAATTGGAACAATTTCATATGCTGCAGTATAGGAAGTGTTATTTGAGTTATGTAGAACTATGCAATACTTAACACTTAATGTGAAAAAATATATTTTGAAATCTGTTTTTTTTTTAACTTTATTTTTGGCAATCAATCTTTCCGATTATTACTGCCATTATCACGTAGTCAATAATATCACAAGCTTCATGTGATCATTCCAATATTAAGCAACGTGTGAATCCATATTCTAACAAGATGGTGGATCCCTTGCTAGAACCTTCCAGGGAGTTTTTGTGGCATCTCAGAATTTCATGCTCCGTGTTATTATTTTCCATTCCTTCACTTATGCATAATAAACTAACTATATTACGTAAAACACCACCAAATTTACACAATATATAGTCAAATAACACAAGATTATGAATAAAATATAAAATCCACTACATGACAGACTAAAATCCCGCCAAAAACTCCCGGTTTTGTTTATTAATAATTATATTTGTTTGTTAAAATAAGAAGAGTTTGTATATATACAGTTCTTCTGTCGTGTGCATGTGACTGAGCTCCTCCTAAATGACTAGGCAGATTTGCTGATATTTTTTAAATATCTAGACGTGGATTCCAAAATGAAGGACAATTGGTAATGACGCTGCCGTTGACTTTTAGGGTTTTTCTTACTATCAAGGCAGGACAACGTCTGCCGGGACCATTAGTACTTTATACTCGTATACCGGAATCCAGTAAAGCAAGAACTGCTGCCTTCATGCTATCTGCTGCATTCACGCCAATGTCACCACACCAACATCTTCTTAACTTCTTATTGAATTTGAGGGTGATAATTAGCCAGACAGGCTTGAAAAGCCATATCATCAATAGCATCATAATGTTTTTGTTCATCTAAAGCCAGAGCTATCCCGAATCAGAATTCGGTCTCAAGGATTCGAACCAACGTTTCGACGTGGTTTCCGAACACGCTATCAACTAAGCCATCGTCATTTCAAAATCTTCCTAAATAAAATAAAAATTTAAGAATAATTACAACTTCCTTTCTGCAATTATATTTGAATATTAGATACATTTTTATTTCAATACATTACAGTTTTATATATTTTAATACTTTCTTGTGTTTATCGCTCACAGTGGTACCACAACTGAATGGCGATTTTAATTAACTATGATACAGAAATTTTCTTTAACGGTATCCGACAGAAAAATTGTTGCATGTATATATTTTTTATATATACGTGTGTGTCATTTTTAATGGATTTTTTTTCAATTTGATTTGATGTGATATTTTAACAAGTATTATAAATACGATAGTGTGTTTGTTTGTCACGTTTCCACAACTTAAATACCCAAACGATAAATATGAAATTTTGCATACACGTTCTCAGGAGTATAGAAAAGGACATAAGGTACATTTCATCTTGAAAAAAAAAAACACGATTTCTGAGGTTAAATCCAAGTACTTTAAAATATGTACAGATTGTGATTTTTTTTTTCGAAATTACTACGCTATTGGTCTTGTAAGGCCTTAACAATTTCACCGGACTACAAGATTGTGAAAACATATACGGTGTTATTACAATAAGTTAAATACGTATTAAATACTTGCTTTAGTAAGGTGTTGTATTCAATGCACTGCGTTGGCCCGAGGCGAGTTGACGTTATCCTTTTTCGAAAGTCAAACCTAACCTAACCAAAGCGAGATAAAAGAGTAAGATGGCAAACCTTGCTAGGTCAATAACGCGGTCAGTTCGAGAAAGAAAACCCGGGTCAAAGCTATTCTAAATTAACCACTTAGATTATAACACTAACAGTTTTCAGCACAGTTTTGACAAAACAATATTGTTTTAATATTACGAACTCCTTTATCAAAATACATCCTTATTTTTAAAACGTAATGGAATATGCCGTTTCATCATTGTCACATGATCCATTTGAAAATACGGATAAATATTAATTGAATTATTGAATCTCAAACTATATCATATAAATTATAATTATAAAACGACAAAAATTACTTGAAACTCCTTATTTGTTTAGAACGCAGTCAACAGATTTGAAGAATATTAACAACGCTTCAATTTGTCGCAGAAATAATCTTTACATGCAATCTTCATGCATCTAATCTAGATATATTCTCTGACAGTAGCGCAGCTTTTAAAAGTAAACTTACGAATCACATTCAATCCTCAATAAACACACGCGACTGATACTCAAGAAATCACTGTTATATACTACTTATATACATGTATATATATATTCACTTACTCAAACACACATACACATACACATGCACGTGCACCTTTTTATTTTTGTTTTTCTTATATGTACTACTTTTATTGAATAAGATGTAGAAAGTCCTAGGTAACACATTGCTAGGGATGTTTATGTATTTTGGTTATTATATAATGGAAATCCCTTGATTAAACCAATATTGTAATTACTAAATATGTATAAATTTGAACGAATTAATTAACTGTTGATTTCTGTATGAATAAATAAATAAACACAAGCATTTCCATATGATTTGATCTATGTGTTTTTCGATATAATTGAGATCAAAAAGTAGGCCACTTATGTCTCCAAGTTTCAGACTTCATTCCAAATTCCGTCGTGTTAGGTTTAACACTGTCCGTGTGTATGACTGAACTTCTCTTAAATGGCTGCAAAAATTATGCTGATTTTGTATTCAGGTGTATTTAAGAATGGTTTAGATTCACAGCTTGATCCGGTAGGTAGCGCTGCAATTGACTATTTTAATTGTCTGCTGGTACCGCTAGTAGATACATAATTTAATCTATATAGGCTAATGAAGTTTCAGTTCCTTCGCGTCTACATGCATTGTTTTATTTTCTTTGAATTTGTTAGGTCCTGTAGCCTTCGCACCGTGGTGGCCTAGGTACTCTGGGTAAACAAACGATTCGATCTCGATGTTCAATACTCAATTGGGCTGCAGCAAATACAATGCACCACGTACCTTGGACTGCTACAATACCTTGACTGATCCACCAACACTGACGGAACACTTTGCCACGATTCCATGAAACACTTGGATATTTTTAGTGTTTTTCAGGCGTAACGGTTTTTCACACACAAACAATGTTGTCGCTCCAATGCTTAACGAGTAAGTGACACATGACAACAGCTGTCAGCTGCGTTTTACTACTGCATTAAGCATTAAACATGATTGATAACGAAACAGGTCCCATATTGCAGTTTGTAGTGAATCAGTACATTAAAAAACATCCAAGCAACCAACATATATCATCATATGCTCCGTTCACTCACACTCTCGACATATAACAGGATAAATATATTAACTTATATTAAATTTATCGACATTTTATTTTTATTTTTTTTGTTTCAACACTATACAATAAAGCCATCAATACATATTATTAATACGATTTTAATTTAATATTATTTATACGAAAATATATAGCACCAGTGACAGAGAAGCTGAGGAGTAATAGGTTAGCATGGTATGGGCATGTCATGAAGAGAGATGAAAACCTTATAACTAGAAAAGTGTTGAGTATGATGGTGGATGGATATACGAGTAGAGGAAGACCGAAAAAGGTGTGGATGGATTGTGTGAAAAATGATATGTGCGTAAAAGGTGTGAATACTGAGATGACATTTGATAGGAGAGAGTGGAAAAATAAAACATGTGCCGATCCTACGTAGGTGGGATAAGGGATTACCATTAGATGATGATGATTATTTATACGAAAATATTCGTGTTCGTATTTGAAAACATTGAGAATAAAACGAACGTATATACATTTATTGCTATTTTAAAAATGGCTATTTTGGATAAAATTTCCAATCCGTTAATAGATTATTACGAACCTATTCATATAATCCTATCATGATTTATATTGCGGTTAAAGTTAACAAGTCGAAGCGTTTAAACCAATATTTTACGTGACCCTCTTTATATGGAGTAATATATGGGTAAGTGTGGTTTAGTATTATTTTACATATAATATATGCATGACTTTATTTAACGGCGAGGGCGTTAATTATTAAGGTATGACGTCAATCATAAATGACGTCATCATTGTCATTTAATCGATCAGAATGTATAGGACAACATTTGTAGGTCAATTTATATTCTACAACTTTCATCTTAATGTAAACACGAGCTAAAGGAAGCGAGATAATTTAATAAAAAGGCCTACACAAATATTCAGCTTATTCTATTTCATTTTAGATCAAACACCTTCTTTGGTCTAAATAACTATTATGATTATGAACTATACTTTATTGTTATAAAGTGTTAACTTTGTGGAGATTTGAACCTGGGTCGTCTACCGATAGTCGTAGCTGTAAACCTCTAGTCCAGAGCGAACCCAGTTCGGTGAAGTTGTTAAGACCTTGCTGGGTCAAAAGCGTAGACATTTCGAAAAAAAAAAAAAATGTTATAAAGTCGGAGACGGTTGCTATTTTACTTTATTCTACCATAGTAAATATAAAACTATAGTACCAGTGGCTTCTCGTTATATAGTTTGATTATTGTTCATAAGTAACGTCAATTAGAGATAATAAAACTAAACATGAATTTTGAGATGTTACCAAAAATCCTTAACGAGTTCTAACAAAAACGCCACTATTTCATTGGAGCATGAAAGTAGCATTTAACGTCATAAAGTTCCGTTGTAGCGCATAAGTAAAGTGCATGAAAAAGAATGCTGCTAAATATTTATCTGCTTGATAATGGCAGTAAGAATCCTTAGAGAGAAGGATAGATGTTCAAAATGGCGGAAGAAGAAATAGAATAAATTTAAGCAATCCACAGTTCAATCTCCGTACAGAATATTAACTGATTACCGTAGTATAATTATTAGTTCTGTGAATGGATTTTGAGCATGTATGCAAATATGTAGATATACCAGCAATAGTAAAAGGTGTGCTTATTTTGTCATAGAACAGCCTTGTATAAAGTTTTACACTACATAATTATTAATTTTGTTTATTACATATATTGCTGTCACGGTTCAATAAAATTATTAATAAAACACAATAATTAAAAAAGGAGAATAATTATTTTTGATAAGTTATTCGGTAAATCGCTTCTAGTCTACATCTTAGACCGTAGACGAAGTTTCCGTGATAATTTGGTTTCCGCAACACCGGCCCCGAAAATCTACGATTATTCAAAGATTTACCGACACGTATATTGTGTCGAAGTTAATTTGAAAATATGTGAATGAACCGCAGCATAATTACTTCGAGTTACCCCTACTATTTGCGTCTTACTAATTAATCTAATTTCATACATTGTAGACTTTGTTTGACTATGCCAGAAAAACTCCCTGGAAAGTTCTAGCAAGTGACGCGAATGCCCTACTAGAACATTGAAATTATCCCAATATCCTTATCATTTTATTATCTACTTGATAATGGCAGTAATAATCAGAAAGAATGGTTGCCAAAAAACAAAATAAAAACCGTTTCTATAAAAGTAATATGTTTATCTCCGAAACTACGAGTCCAATTTTAAAAATATACAACTCTGCCCTCCCAAAAACATTCTTGATAATTTAATGTATTCCGTTTTAATAGTGTAAAGTTCTATAAAAAAAGTTCCAACGGATATTACCGATTTGCCAGATTGTGAATTTAAGCGCCATGTCAAGCGGGTTTTGGTCTCAAAAGGCTATTATAGAGTAGATCAGTATGTGAACGATAGTGATGTCTGGAATTGACTCATCTCTGTGCATCCATAAAAAACGTTTCTGACATGTATGTAATATATTCTAAATATTATATATATCTGTTAAAAAGATAAACCAGATCGAACTTGTCGGTTCTTGTCGATGACTGGGTTGTTTTCTAAACCGGTGGTAGTTTTGACGTTCTAAGGGCCATCTTATGGTCTAAATTGAATAATGTGATTTTTATTTTGATTTTAAATACTTTTAATATCAACTAGTCCATTTTAGACTGGTTTTTAAGTATCATAAATTTAGGTTACGGTTCTAAGAGGTCAAGTTATACTATAGCTCATGAATGTATTTTGCTGTAATTAAATACAGAAGCTTACTTTGATAACATTTAAATATATATTTAAATATACATTTAAATGTACATATGTGTATATATATTTAAATGTGCCGTGTTGTGCCAGTGACTAATAGTACAACCCCTAGACGGGTGTTGTAAGAGGCAACTAATTCCATCAGCGATCCAAACACCATGTTGCAAAAACCGGAGAGACGAGCTTCGTTACCATTGGTTTGCAACCGCTCATGAGACGGAAAACTCCTAAGAAAAACCCGGGGATGGAATCCCTGTTAGGCGCAAGCAGAGTTTAACCCGTAATATGTGCCAAATTCCTGCAACCAAACCGGTTCCATACGTATCGACTTGTCGTTCCTGTGGATTCTTACCGGTAAGGTCGAGAGAGTGACGTAGGCCTTGGGCAAACCTACGTTTCCTTAATCGCGTCCCAGGCGTTGCAGCGTCTGTGAAGAGGACACTTCACCCACGTATATAGTCACGAAAAAAAGTGTCTTCCTAACGCTGCTTAAATCGTCTCCTGTAGACGTAAATGCCTGTTATTACTTTGATAACGTCGGACATTATGTTGATGGACCTAAGTTCGAATCCTAGTAACTAAGTCGGAGCTTTTGGTGAAGGAAAACATCATGAATAAGCCCCTAGTATTATAACATTTTTTTCTAAGTACGCCTAGCTACCTACCATCTTTGAGTTAAAAATCTGTTGCCAGGCATATTTTGGTATGTTTCGACAGCTGTACTTAAGAGCCAATCCCCTCTAGATTTAGTGTATTTACCATAACTGATTACACCGTCACGTGAATACTTTTCGAAGACCAATGGTAGGGTCGCCCATACTGGCCCACATATAAACGATAAATTTATGATAGCTCTTTAAAAGGGTACGTTATTTATGTTTAGCCGTGATAAAGACTTATAGGCCTTAATCGCGGATTACTTGTTTCAGCCACGTCCCGTTTATCGGTAATAATGAAGTATATTTATTGGAATATCATATATTATGGATTTAAAACATACTGTATGAATTTATAGCCTCACATTTGCTATATCTAGATAGATTTATTTATTTCTAGCAGTGCCCGCGAGCTCCGTTCCGCCTAAAGTATATTAAATAAGAATATAAGAAGCTTTTCCTGACAATATCAAACACAACAAAAATAGAATTAGCGAAATCGGTTCATCTGTTCTCGAGATTTGCACTTAGCAACACATTTAGCGATTCATTTTTTTTTTCGATATGTCTACGCTATTGACCCAGCAAGGTCTTAACAGCTTCACCGGACTAGAACAGCGATTCGTTTGTTATTACAGATTATACCTCTAATTAAAACTAGTACTTTAGCATGTAGCTTCGTTTGTTAATTCAATTTTGACCTGTCCTTTGGAAATCATTTTTTTAAATGTAAACTATGCATGTAACTCTATCCCCGAATACGCGTATGCAAAAATTCCTATAATAGTGTACGAACATACATACGTACATGTATTGTATTATACGTATCAATCGTATCAAAATCTGTTGCGTATTTTAGAACACAGAAAAATGCGTGTAGCAATTTTATTTTGTAGTAATTATATTAGAATATCTGCGTGCCTAGGCTTTGCACGAGTGTAATAACACAGAAAATGATGCCAAATCTTCTCTATAACTAAATTGTAACGCAACAACTTAATGCTAATCTGTCAATATTTTTAAAGATCTTTCTTATGTTTTGTGGCACTCAGATACACTTTATATGGAGTTTTTCAGAACCAGTTTTCTACTTTTGTCTACAATTTTCACACATTTCCTTTCATATAAACATTATCCTGACATATACAAACATAAAACAATAATAAATACACGTATATGTGAAGCCGTTCTAGAGTGATGCACTTATATATCCAACGATTGATTTATACTTACATAGAATCGGCAGTTCCGGGAATGTTGTCCTGCCCTGATTAAAAAAATTGCTTCGACAAATTATATACTGAAACCTTCCTTATCAATTACTGCTGTTGCGACACCACCTAGCGACGAGGCGCTAAAGCACTTACTCAGCATTTTTAGTTTACGACTGAAGCATCGCGCCCAAGGAGAACACTTCGGTTTGTAATATCGATCAGTCATCACCTCTCTATTAGTAATTTAATTGTAAATTAAATTGAAATTTTACAAATTGTAACATTCGTAATTGACGTGCCAAAAGACTTCGGTATGAATCTAAATATTATAAATTTTGGCCTTTCTTATATAGCTTTGTCATCCGCCTCCGTGGCGCAATCGGCTAGCGCGTTCGGCTGTTAACCGAAAGGTTGGTGGTTCGAGCCCACCCGGGGGCGATTATTTTGCTCACAAAAAACAATTGTTACATCGCTCAATATTTCAATATGGCTCAAACACGATATATTTTTATACATTTTACTGTTTACAGCATATATATATATTTAAATTATCCTAAAAATTACAAGTATGAATAGCTCTATATATTTCCTTATATTGTGTCAAAGTTAATTTGAAAGTGTGAATGGACTACAGTATAATTATTTCGAGTTCCTCTACTACTTGCTTTTTACATTTTTTTTTTTATTTAAATATATTATCACACTCTCACTTGCTATTAAATGACTATATGTTCCAAAATAGTAATTACTCTATTATTTACAAATTTTATACCCATACCTACCTATGATTTACTTTATCTACTGGTGAAAACCGCATGAAAATCCGTTCAATAATTTTTCAGTTTATCGCGAACAGACAGACAGAATTGACAGAGAACTTTGTTTGATAATATATAGTGATCATTCAAAAAACTCTGAATTTAGCCAATATTGAGAATGAAACTTACATGAATTTAATTTAATATTCATTAATTATATTACAACCAATGATATTACAAATATAGTATCATTGATTACAACCTTTAAGGTTTTAAACCTGAATAATCTATACTAATATTATAAAGAGGTAAAGTTTGTTTGTCTGTTTATTTTAATCAGCTCTCTTGATCTGCCACCCGGGATAGATCCGTAATTAACCCGTTCGGCGTGCCCCCCTGCCCTTAAGGCAGGGAGGTTGTTTCGCGGCGCCCCCTCTCCTCGATCCACCGTGATGGATCCGCTAGAATTGTTAGACTTGTATCGCAAAAGTCTCCTCGCGAGCGGTATAAACCAGGAAATACTTAATTCAACATATCATAATGTTGCGTCGAAGGCCTCCGAGGGCCATTTCAATATTCCAATCGCGAACTCTTTCGCGACCTTATCGCCGCAGTCTCCTCTAGACGCGCGCGACAAAGGCCTACTAGAGGCCCCGATTCCTAGTTCCAGCTCGGAGACCGGCTCCGAGATGGAGCTAGACGTGACGGCGTCCGCCGAGCCGACCGCGACCGCGAACAAGTCCGCGATTCCCGCGCCTTCTGCGCAAACAGATAAGGATGGTTATACGACCGTCTCATACAATAGGCGTCGTCCGGCTAGCCCGACGGAATCGGGTTCCGTAGGCCCGGTGAAAGTCGCGAATATAGGTGGTGCTCGTGTGCCAGCCCCGGCTATACCGTGTACCAAATCGCGGACGAAAGGACCTAGCTCCGTCCCGCTCACTCCCTCTCAACCTGCGGGCTCCGCAGGTAGGAAGCCGCGCCCCCCGCCTCCAGTCACGATACAGGACAAGTCCCAATGGACTATGATTTCAAACAGGTTAAAGACCCTTAAGGTAAACTATACGTCCGCCCTGAGTACACCGGCAGGCATTCGCGTAAAATGTCCCACGTCCGAAGAGCATCGCGCTTTGATTCGATTCCTTACGGAATCGAAATTAGCATATTTCACGTTCGCTCTCGAGGAGGAGCGCCTCCTCCGTGTCGTGCTTCGCCGTGTCCCGGCCGAAATCTCGGTCGCGGACATCACTCTCTCCCTTCAGGAGAAGAAATTCCCCGTACGTGAGGTACACCGCATGTACCACCCACGCACCCGCGCTCCCTACAATATGGTG
>JACEII010000090.1:453803-470195 GCA_014332785.1 Antheraea mylitta
GTTGTGGCGTTGTAGGGGGTAATCTCTGGAACTATTGGTCCAATTTGAATAATTCTTTCAATGTTATATAGCTAATTCATCGAGAATGGTTATAGGCTATATATCATCACGCTAAGATCAATAGGAGCGGAGCACAGATGAAAAATGTTTCAAAATCGGGATTTTATTTCCTTTTGAGAACTGCTGCGTGTTAGTGTATTTATTCCACGCGAACAAAGTCGCGGGCAGAGGCTAGTGTTATAAATTTAGGGAAGAGTGGTATTCCTGATTGCCAAAAAATATCTCTTACTACCTTAATGCGAACGAAGTCGCTGGTGAAAACTAGTTCTTGATAATCTCTTCCTATGTAAGTACTTAAAGAAATGTATAGAATCAAATTATTTACCTAGGAACTTGAATAATTATTACACGTATGTCAATAATTCACGCTATATAGCATCAATTAGTGGGCACCGAGGAATGGACAAACAAGTTTAGTGGACATCTGATGATGTCGCATTTATTGATGGACCGATAGATAATGGACGTTTCAATGATAATAGAACATTTGGATAGGTGTATTTATTCTATACTTACTTAAATTTTAAATTATGATATCCATTCATTGATTTTATTTTCTAATTCTGGCAGCGATATGGAAGAAAATCTTAGTGCTTAGGCACAAAATATTAGGTACTTATTTTTGGAATTAGTATATTTAATTTAGATAAGACAAACTTATAGGTATTAGTCAATTTCCTTACAAAACGGCTAATTTGAAGTTAAAATTAATTTTGAAATCAGACAAGAACTTCATTAATTATTTCTCCAGGCGTATAATATTATTGCATAAATTCCATTTACATTTTTTTTAATATCTAGATAAACATAAATAAATAGAGATCAATTAAACGATAGTCAAACATAACAACATCAATATATTTAATTCTTTATTAATCTGTGGATTGCTATTTTTTGACAGTTGTATTGTCTTTTAGAGCAACTTTTGATGTGACTTTCGTGTAATAGATACCCTTTTCTACTATGACAGGCTACGTATAATTAAATTTTAATCTAATAGGCAGACAACCAGACAAAAACAAGTAAAGGTGGTCATAAGAACTGCCGACAGAAATAAAAAAAAAAATAGAATGTGTTATCTTTTGAATGTTTTACGTAATCAGAGTCTGAATTATTTTAAATTTTACAATTTGTATTATTAACATTAATCTAGTTTTCATATGTATTGATTCTCGTAGCTATACTTGCACATATTTTTATATAGTTTATTAAGTAATCATATGATAATCTCAAACATACCATTAGCTTCACAATTCCAATACAATATATAAATATTAGATGAAGACAGGCCGCTATACCACAGTATAAATATGAGACACAGTACGGAAACTACGAACCAATGCTCGAAAACGGTACACTCCTACAAACACGCGATTCGACGACAGGTTTTGAAAGGAATTCTATGGGCAGCACTGCGAGTTTCGCTTAGAGGTCATGTCGATGCGCATGTTTGTGTGAGTGTGCCGGTGCGATCGTTTATAGGGAGTTTCCATACTTGGTGTTATATGTACTGTGGTTATACTACGCACCCGATTAGGTCTCCCACGGCAGCGGCTCAAGCCTAGGTTCGATTCCTCGGTAGGGAACCCTTGAGTGCGTTACTTGCGCGATACGGTGACACACAAATATACATCACCGCTACAACACTACACGATCACCCCCACACACGTACACGCCTACACGCTTACACATGAAAGTGGAAGGGTTTACTTTTTTCCCTTATCGAACTGAAAAACTCTCAATTTTCCGATAATAAATATATGGAGGAGTTGTTGAGGCGTGTATGCTTGGTACACATATACGTTTCAACAACTCATACACATATAAATAGTTAGCTAGGTTAGCTGAGATAGGTCGCGATTTTGCATGCAACAGGCAACCACCAAGCCGAGGTGTGCCGTGCACCCTTGAGCTGGTTGCCATAATGAAATCGGCTGAGTGCCTTAAGCGCTCGCCTTAGTAGTCCGGTGAAGCTGTTAAGACCTTGCTGGGTCAATAGCGTAGACAATTCGAAAAAAAAAAAAAGTTATACTACGTGTAACTAGTCTAACGCAAGCCGCGCAAGGGCTATGCCGATCGGTAACGGCCAAATTATAAGTTTAACTTCTTATATTTTATCTTTGGCAACCAGTTTTTTTACTTTCTATTGTCAAGTGAGCAACGATATTACAAGTTACCTGATATAATTTCAATGAAATAACAAGATGGCGGCCGTCTTGTTAGAACTTTCTTGGGAGTTTTTGTGGCAATTCAGAATCCATGTTCCGTGGTATTATTTCCGATCCACTTCATCTATGCACAATAACCAAACTATATTACGTAAAGCACCACCAAAATTACACAATATAGAGCCAAATAACACAAGATTATGGATAAAATATTATAAGTTTATCTCCTGCCAAAAAATAACGTTCAACGCGTCTAAAAAAGTTTTCACTTCTAAAATTTCACATCATTAAATCAATAATTTACCCGTAAAAACGCTATTTCAAGCCTAAAGTCTCGGTAATGTCAAAATAATAAAACAACACGAAAAGCGGTAACTTCTCACGTTTAGGCGTCGCGGACTCATAGACGTGTAAGATTTTACTATCCAGACACCGCCTATTCCGTGTCCCATAAAGTATACACCTTAAACCGTGAGTTAAACCAGTATCATATAAATCAAGCGACAAACTAAATTACCCCATAAAATGAGAATACATCGTGCGGGTACATTGACACTAACTTATATGGGAAAGTTGGGTAAAACGTTATTCCTGCTTTTGGTTATCCTTTATCCTGAAAGCTATAGATAATAATAATTTTATTCAAGTTAATTACATTGAGCGTAGGATTAAAATTTCATGTTCGTTTTAGTTCATCTTCTTCTTCTTTAATGTATAGCGCCGTGTGTAAGCAATACAGAATTCCGCCAATGTCATGTAGATACACAGTGTGCTGTCTGTGGCAGATAGTGTCATAAACGAAGAAAACCGAGATAAAAAATGTAATTCTAAAACGAAGATACTTAATTTTGTATTGAGACCGAGTTATTGTGTTTCCCACAGATATACATAAAGGCAAGCTTAGATATGTGTCGATTAAAAAATAGATAATCTGATTAAAGTTTAATTTTGTTAGTTTTAGTAATTTGTTAATATTTACTAACTAGCTGATACTCCTGACTTTGTCTGCGTTTTCTATTATCTCAAATAACGTCAATCTGTCATTTCTGACAATATTTTCAAAAATCTTCCAACTGTTTATTGTTTTAAATTTCTAAAGTTCTCATACA
The DNA here is from genome assembly GCA_014332785.1 of Antheraea mylitta. Lineage (NCBI taxonomy): Eukaryota > Metazoa > Arthropoda > Insecta > Lepidoptera > Saturniidae > Antheraea > Antheraea mylitta. The sequence continues at coordinate 457,141 of JACEII010000090.1, forward strand.
ACTTTGACACATTTCCTTTCAATTTGTTTGTCACAATTACAAATATAAGAAAAAACATTATCAAATATCCAGCCAATATTAGCAATTCTGAAGCGATGCGCTAACCTATATACCTATCTATTCAAAAAATGATCTATTTATTTAGATATGTTTGAAGACCAGTTAATCCTATATAGTTGGAATCATAGAGTCAGTTTTCACTGAAAAAGATCTTATTCAATTCTTAGAAATCTCTCCGAGCACTATATAACGTGAAAAATAAATACTCATATGATATAAGTCGAAAAGGAAAGGTATTATATATTTTTATTAGAGTTATAAGTCGCAGAACTCACGCACTTACCATATAGCAGAAGAGTATACAATTTTACACATGCGTTTCTTTATAATTTAGATAGTTGGAGACACATCCAACAAAATGTCGTTAACGTGGGAGGCCTGCATATATATAAAAACAGTTGTTATTTACTATAATTTTTAGAACGAAATTCATCTGCGACTACAATAAATATTACTTACAAACTAGCAGGATTATATTTATCACCTGTGAAATAATTATGATACAAAATGTAACTGCTATGCTATATTATAATAGTTATAATTTTCTAGTCTAGTTGTTGCTGAATATTACCTGTAATGTAAGTATTCAATCAATGTTAATGTAAATATAATTGATTGTGATCTCTTCAATTTTAAATAGTTAAATCTTTAACTTTCTTAATTATAGTTTGTTCTTTTCATTCATTTTGAAAGTTATAATTATTTAAGTAAGATTATAACTTTGTATTTATTAGGTAGTCAAAGAATTTATCTAAGATGTTGTAATTCATTTATATGTATAATTAAAATAGTCGTTTTTTCAGTTTCACAATACATAATTACCATTTCTGTTTCCTTCTATTTTATGTGTTTCTTTCTCAAATACAAATATTACCCATGTAACTTATATTCGTGGTATAACTATAAACATAATTAATAATTATAATTTAAATATTTTTCTTGAGATCACCAACAATATATCACTTGATTTATGATAAAGATAATTAATTCCGAATAATTTATAAATTTAACGGCAGCGTAATAAAGTGGGAACTGAGGCGGAGAGAGAGAGACTATAAAATATAAATAAAACATAACCGAATGGGCAGAACACAAAATTTTGACTTTAACATTTAAACATTTTTAATATGAACTGGAGGATGATGGAGATAATCAAATTTTAAGATATTGTGTAAGTATATTATACTTTATACTTTGGTAATACTTTGTAAGTTTTATTGTTTGATGAAAATGTGAATAAATGTCAATAAATGCTAATGGTAACATTTAAAACTTTTTTTTTTTCGATATGAAAACGCTGTTGACCTGGAATGGTCGTCAAAGCTTCACCGAACTATTGAGGCGAGCGCTAAAAGCACTCAGTCGATTTGGGATGTTTGGGCGACTAACACAAAGGTTCACCGCACACCTCGGTTTGGGCTGTTGCCTGTTTTGTGCAAAAATCGCGAACTATCTTTTTTTTTTTTTTACGTGGGGAAATCCCTTATGGATACCCACCCTCCCGGGGGAGAGGGTGGGTTATGTCCGACTCGCACGGACTAAAGCCCCACGGTGTACGTCTTCCGCTATGGTTGGGGCGGCACGAGCTCTCTAAAGACTTCATCGTGCCGCCCCGGCGGTTGGCCTAGCAGCAGAAGTGCCGCCGCCGGGCCTCGTCTTGTAAGGAGACAGCCGGGTACACACCGGCCGCCTCCTCCGTCTGCCGGACCCGTGCAATGGGAAGATGGGGCCCCCCGACCCATCTTCCCTGGTCCGGTTAAGGTGGGAGGTGGCGGTCAAACTGCCGCCTCCTCCTGCCTGGCCTTTGTTGGCGGAGACGGCCACTGTGAGGGTCTTGCTCACGGACCCTCTCCGCCACCTTCTTCTGCGAGACGACCTCTTCGCAGAAGGAGGCCATAATATTCCATACATCCTCACTGCCGAGCATAGCTTTTATGACGCTCGGCAGCGAGAGATCACTACCTGCCGCCGCAGCCAGAGTGCGGTGCCGCTCCTCCCACGCAGCACACTCGGAAAGAGTGTGCTGCGCGGTGTCCGGTTCAATGCCGCACTGATGGCACACGGCGGTCGGCTCCCTGCGTGCTATCCGGTGTAGGTACCAAACGAAGCACCCGTGCCCGGTCAGCACCTGCACCAGACGGAAAGTCAGGGAGCCCCATCCCCTCTGGTACCATTCCGGCAGGACCGGGCGGACGGCGTCGATTGTGTATCGACCGTAACGCGCGTCCGCCAGGTCCCGCCTCCACCAATCGCGAACTATCTGAGATAACCTAAGCTAAGCTATCTAGATATACGTATAGGTATGAGTTATTGAAACATGCATGTGTACCAAGCATGCGTGCCTCAACAATTCCTATATGTATTTTGTGTCGGAATAATTCCTCAAAACTATATAGGATTCGATAGGGTAAGGAAAAATAAGGATAGAATTCTTTGTCGTTTATTTCTTTGAAAAAGAAAAACAGCGTGTAAGCGTGCATGCCGCACGTGTGTATAGGCAATGTGTGTGATGTAAAGTTTTATGTCACTGTATCGCGTGAGCAGCGTACTCAAGGGCTCCACGCCGAGGGAACGGAACTAGGCTTGAGCCGCTGCCAAGGGGGGCCTACTCTGGTGTGCGGGATTTAAAACCTAGAGGACTGACTCTCAAGGACAACTATGAGAGCTGGAGTTTTTGCCGAGATCTTGGAATGTTATGCAGAGGATTTTATATTTAATTCCTCGTCCTGTGTTATTTGGTAATATTATTTATGTTTTACGTAATATATTTCGGTTATTATCCTCAAGGGAAGTGGATGGGAAATAATATTACGGAGTATGGATTTTGACTTGCCGCGAAATCTCCCTGGAAAGTTAACAAGAGAGCCACCATATTGTTAGAATGTTGAAATGATCGTGAGAAACTTTTTTTTTTGTTTTTAACTGACTACGCTATTGTCCTAGCAAGGTCTTAACAGCTTCCCCGGACTACTAAGGCGAGCGCTTGCAGCACTCAACCAATTTTATTTGGAGAACTAGCTCAAGGGTGCACGGTACACCTCGACTTGGGCTGATGCCTGATACATGCAATTCGCGACCTATCTGAGCTAACCTAAGCTAGGCTACATATTCATACTTATATGGGTTATTGCAATATATATGTGTACCAAGAATAAATACCTCGACAACTCTTATACGTATATTGTATTGGATAATTTTTCTAAACTATTTCAGTTCGATAAGGGAAAAATAAAACCCTTTTACTTTCTTGTGTAGGCATGTGTGCGTGCACGTGTGTGGAGGTGATATATGTAATGTTGTCGTAGTGATGTAAGATTTAGTGTCACTGTATCGCGCGAGCAGCATACTCAAGGGCTCCATGCCGAGGGAACGGACTAGGCTTGAGCCGTTGCCGAGGGGGGCCTAGTCTAATACCAAGAAACTTGTAATATGTAAACTTGTAATATCATTACTTACTCGATAATGGTATTAATAATGTACTAGAAAATTGGTTCCCAAAAATAAAATTTAAAATGTATGTGTGTTTGGTGACAGAATATTAAGAACGGTAGCTACTATTAGGTCGATGGGTGTTAGAAAGCCGAACAAAATATGCTAACATCACGATGGGTTTCTTTATCAAAAGCATCAAGTTCATTGCATAATTCGAACGTCGCAGTGTTCACACACGCTAATCGCTTCAAAATATGATTACGAAATTTGTGTAAACGCATTAAATAGTGGAAACGACATTAATTTTTGTTGGGGTATAAAGGGTCTCGAATAACATCATAAGACTTGAGACACCCAAGCCAACCTCACCTGCACGTGGTGCACCCTGCTGAATAACGAACGAGGCAATGGCGCAAGCGGGGTGGTAGGGTTTTACAGTCCGACTGGGTCTCAACCACCATGTATATGGCGAAATAGGCCGTAATAGTGATTCGCTTCTACGGGTCGCGTTTCGGGATCAGCCTGTGCATATCCAGCTTATTACAGGCCGGCATGATAGTGGCGACTGGCGATGGACAGTGTGTCAATCAGTGGTCGCTATTATTTTTGGATTGTACTGTGCTTACCATCAGGCATAGTGCAGTCACTTTGCCGTGCTACAATAAAAAAAAAAAATATATCAAGTGACGTTTTATATGCTTTTTGATATATAGTTATATTGACAGTTCTATAACATATATATATACGTAAATTAAACGAGCAGTTTTTGTATATTTTTATATTCCTATATATTCAGGGTCTCGGAAACGGCGTCAGCTATTTCCGTGAAACTTAGTATGTAGGTGGTTTCGCAGACGATAAATCGATCTAGCTAGATTTCATTCATAGATAACTTTTTATCTAAGATTTCACGCAATGAAAAAATATAGCTAGAATATAAAGGTACATTTGGCCGCCCCTGTTAAAACAAAAATAGCTCAGATGGAAATCTGTTGCTTTGAAAGTCCGTGTAACCCCAGTTCGAATCAAAGTGACAGCATAACTTTTTTTTCTTTTTATTTTGTAAATAATGCTAATTTTGTGAGGCAAATCTAACAGTTTATTTTAATTTAAAAATGTTTTTTAAAGAACCGACCTAGGCTTGGTCGCCCAGGTATTATACGTAAACTGCGGTAATAGGAGAGGCTTAAGAGTAGTCCGGTGAAGCTATTAAGACCTTGCTGCGTCAATAGCGTAGTCATTTCGAAAAAAAAGAGAGCCTTAAGAACTCTATCCCCAGTTTAATATTTGACAAGGATTGTTTAATGTTACATTTAAAGCCTTAAAAAATTAGTTCAATTGTTTTCTTCAAAGAAACCAAAAACTTTGTAGGTGTTATATTGCTCGTATAATTTAAATTTGGAGATATTAAATTATATTTTTTTTATTGCCATTTTTATTTACTTTTATTTATATGGATGTTATAATATTTTCTAACAAATGAAACGTGATCATTACGTTAGTAGAAGTAGGAACCACTAATAACGATATTTATATGTAAAGCGTTGCAATATAGTTCCTTTTTCATATTATGACACTATAATTACTTAACATAATATGATATTGAATTTAGAGGAAACATCGCTAATACCAGAAAAAAAGAAAAACTTCGCCCCCGGGTGGGCTCGAACCACCAACCTTTCGGTTAACAGCCGAACGCGCTAGCCGATTGCGCCACGGAGGCAGATGTAAAGGTATATTAAGATAAGCAAGGCGAGATAAAATAATCATGAATTTCAATTACTAATCCGAACTATGTGTTAAAGCTTGTAAGGCTGCAAATAATATTATAATGTAAGGGTTCCTACACAAAACATTATACTTCTTTCTAACCGTCTAAGAACTCCGTGTAACGTCAGTTGTTTGTTAAATTTTTTTAACTAAAATGTTTCCCTGGCATACAAAAGTTTCACTACTATCCTGTGTCTTTATGACACACCCTATTTCTTTAATGCACAAGTCTCAAAAGTGCCTAATTAACCAAGTAATAATCACCGTGTGGTCCACCAAAAATATCAGAATCGCTTGATTGGCCCGACTTATAAGAATGTTGGGTAAATTAGATCCTTAAAATCTACGCAACCTACAGAAACTTTGCAATAAATGGCACGCTTTTATACTCAGTATTTTGGGCTATACTTTACCTATTAATTAATCTTAAGACTTCCCTTACATTGTACTGGTTACCTATCTAAAAACAACGGACCACCTTTATATCAACGAGGAAAGAAAGAAATAAATAAAACGAACATAAAATTATCGTAAAACACTACAACGTATTACGTCAGAAGGCTTTTATGAAGAATCCATTCGACACAACCGAGTCCGGGGCTTTATCATAAAATAATAAATTATATAACATAACGTGAGGTAATCAAAGTCTCGGTTATAAAAAGTTGGGACATGTTTTAATAAACTAAATTTTATAGTCCGTTCAGTTATTTATTGTTACGGCTATTTTAATTCGTAAACGTTAAAAAAAGTGCTTCTCTTAAAATGATTCCCAGTGTTTAATTACTGTTAACTAACGGTTGCTGCTTGCTAGTTGAATCATATTTACTGATTCGATGAAAACCGGGTGTGGAGTGTGTCAAAATGTCTGTAAAAAGGGGGGGTGTAAGGGGTGTCAAATAACATCATAAGACTTGAGACACCCAAGCCAACCTCACCTGCACGCGGTGCACCCTGCTGAATAACGAACGAGGCAATGGCGCAAGCGGGATGGTAGGGTTTTACAGCCCGACTGGGTCGCAACCACCATGTATATGGCGAAAAAGCCCGTAATAGTGATTCGCTTCTGCGGGTCGCGTTTCGGGTTCAGCCTGTGCATATCCAGCTTTTTGCAGGCCGGCATGATAGTGGCGACCGGCGATGGATAGTGTGTTAATCGGTGGTCGCTATTATTTTTGGATTGTACTGTGTTTACCATCAGGTATAGTGCAGTCATTTTGCCGTGCTACAATAAAAAAAAAAAAAATATTGATATTGAAAGAAAGAAAGAAATTCTTTATTATTGGAACAACGATACAATTAAATTAAATTACACAAACTAGTTAGACAGACGACAAAATACATTGAAAATAAAAAATAAATATCCAACAATTGGCTTAAATAAAATAAAAATATATAAAAATGAAGAAGGGCATGAAAATAAAAAGAGTGTGGAGCGGTTGATGGCCTTGCAGATCAGAAACACAACCCATTATCTGGAGCTATTACATTTTTTTATAAGGGCCAACCAGGGATATTGACGTAAACAAATTGCTAGAATTAGGTAGTGTAAAAACATATGAATTATATGCAAAGACTAATTATGCCCGCGACGCCGTTCGCGTGGAAAGTAACGTAAGTAATAAAATCATCTGAATGTATCAATTGCAATTACTTATCCGCTTTTCTCTCGTACAATTAAAATTAAATTAACTTTTGATACAGTGAACCGATGTTAATGAAGCGAATGCTACATGTTACTCGAATATACTTTATGATTTTCTTGGTTAGGTTTTACGCAGTACTTTATTGGTAATTGATAATATAAATAAAATAATATAAAACATCACTTAGCAGACTATCTAATACTAAGACTATCTAATTTCGAATCATTCTTCATTGATAATATTAGTCTTAGCGTGATGATATATAGCTTATAGCTTTCCTCGATAAATGAGTTATCTAACAATGGAATAGTTTTTCAAATCTGACTAGTACTTCCTGAAATTACTCTTACAACGTCACAAACTCACTTTACCTCTTTATAATACTAGCATAAATTTCAACACGTCTGCATTTTTTTTTTACACAAATATCTAAAGGTGCAGACACGTTAGATTTACATTTTTATTGTAAGTACATACATACAATGTATATACATAGATACTCACACATGTTCATACAACCAGTAGCCATTTTTCACCCGCAACGAAGCCTATCATTTCGTATAACAAATCACGCCCACACTAATTTATAGTTTCGGACACCATCGAATAACTTAATACGTGAGGGTTTAATTATACAGTACGTGTATTAATAAAAATGTTGACATGTTAATTTTATGAGCGTAGGTGTGGCTAGCTTGATACCGTTGAGCATTTCTTTTTTTTTAGATTACAACGGTGTGAACCGAGGTAATAGTAAGACTTCGCCATATTATTAAATGAAAAATATTACGTGTGCACACGCGGAGGAAGTGAAATTTGTTTGGCTTATATGTATTAAATTATATATATGGGAACGCTAATAAACCATATACTATACGAAATCAGGTATCATAAAATCACGCGATACAGTGACACAAAATCTTACAACACTGCAACAACATTACACATATCACCTCCACACACGTGCACGCACACATGCTTACACATAAAATGGTTTTACTTTTGTTTCCCCTTTTCGAACTGAAGTAGTTTAAAAAAATTATCCGTCACAAAATATATATAAGCATTGTCGAGGTATGTATGCTTGGTACACATATGTTTCAATAACTCATATAAGTATGAATATGTAGCTTAGCATAGGTTAGCTCAAATAGGTTGCGAATTACATGGGCTACGACTGGGTGCTCCGCGGCGTGCTCCCATACGCGCCTCGTCTGTCGTTATGCCGTAGGGTTTTTTTTAGTCCGTGTGAGTCAGACATAACCCATCCTCTCCCCGGAGAGTTGCGTATTCATGAGGGATTTCCGCCCGTTAAAAAAAAAAGATAGGTCGCGAATTGCAGGAATCAGGCAAAACGGTGTGCCGTGATCCCTTGAGCTAGTTGTCAAAATAAAATCGGCTGAGTGTCTCAAGCGCTCGCCTTAGTAGTCCGGTGAAGCTGTTAAGACCTTGCTAGGTAAATAGCGTAGTCAGTTCGAAAAAAAAAATATTTTAAATACTTATCCATACATTTATTAATTTTTGCCAGTTCTTCTCCATTACTGGATTGTTTGTCCGAACCTGTAGTAGTTTTGATGTTCATGAATACCTTCTCAGGGTCTAAATTGGATAAAGTATTTACTATTTGTGATAGTAGTTAACTTCAAATCAGTAACTAAACGAAATTTGCCAAGTATTTATTGGCTGAAATTTATTAGGAAACGTAACACGAAACTTTCCCATCGAACTTCACAAATTTCACGTGAATTATTAAATCTACTACCGACAATCATAGAATAACGAAAATTCTAATTCGTTAATAACTCTGCAATTAAATTACGTAACAATTTAATTAAAACGTAAACTATTTCATATATACAGTGTGTTGGATTTATTTAATTTATTATTGGGCGGGTTCCACCTTCAGGCGAGACGAGAGTTTCCTGTGGACTTTATCGTGGAATATGAAATTTATGTTTTAAAGAATACTAGGTGATACCGTTGACTTTCTGTGGTTTGTATATTGTACAATATTTTTTATATCTAGAGGAATAACATAAAAAAAGGTGAGGACTGTCGCGAGAAGTGAAAACTCATAACGATTGAATAACTATTTCCTCTTTTGAATTAATAAATTAAATATAGTGTGAATTCTTTAAATTTCATCATTTATGTATTTAAATTATTAACATTAGTCTCGTTTTCGCGTCTATTGGCATACGTAGCAATAATTAGGTATATTTATACCAAGTTTATTAATCAATTAAACCTATGATGAGCTCAAAATATCAATATTATCTGTACACCGGTCACCACTCTCTGTCATGCTTACTATGTCACCACGCGAAGTTATAAGTCTATCTCCTTCCAAAAATACTGCTCGACGTGCCTAACAAAACTCTCACTTCATAAAACGGAAAGTAAGATATACTTTGCTTTAAAATGTCTTTTTAAACAATGTTACTTCTTTATTTTCCCTTTCCTGCACATATCGCCTAAAAATTGCAGAATTTAAAAACTTTAATATTACATGAAAATGTTTTTTTTTTAACGAGGTTCAAATTTCAGGGATGTAAAACTAATAAAGATCTAAATTTACCAAGTAATTTTTAGACCTCTGTCATTTTAAAAATATAATAAAAATATTAGTGAATGTTTCATTCAAACGAAAATATTTTTTACATTTCACAAAGACGATTCTCACACTGTTTTTTTTTTTCGCTAATAGCGCCAGAATTTTAAAAGTCTAAATTCCGGTCGATGGACGATTTGTCCAAGCAGGGTGAAATTCAGCTAACATCGCTTCAAAGCGCATCAGCTGGTAGTCATACGTTATATAAAGGAATGTATTTCAAGACAGAATATACCTCGGTCACAAGATTTTCCAGCGTATCCGTATATATCTGGCGTATCTCTTAGGATTTTCGAATACTGTCAGTTGGAAATGAACTTTATTTATCACAACGTTAAGGTGTAAATTTGAATGGAACAACAAAAGAGTCTCGCGGCTCGAGTCCTAAATTGAATATATTAGGATCCAAATTCGTTGCTATACCGCGTTTGTTTATTGTGTTTTTCACTTGTTCTTTCCATAAATATTTCTTATCGTCGGTCTTTGTTCGCGGTTTCGTTTGCATGAAGTAGAAAATTGAACAACGAATTTCTTTTTTTTTCTATTAAAAATCCCTCGCACGAGAATCAAGCCTTTTAACGTTACCTTCATAGGGACGTACATTTATGATTTTATCTCCTTGTTAGCCACGACAAAGAGGTTGGATTCGTATGAGAAGGTCTATCATTTTACAAATCAAATGTATACTAGAAGTGACATTTACTAGTTTATCAGGAACAAATCTTTCAAATTATTATCAATCCACTGTCTAGGAGATAATCGGTTTACCTATCTGTTTTGTCGTTGGGCCAACCACTGGGAACTCTATAGAGATCTCGTGTCACCCCAAATATAGCGGAAGACATACACCGTGGGGTTTTAGTTCGTTCTAGTCAGACATAACCCACTCTCTACCCCGGGAGGGTAAAGTATCCATAAGAAATTGCCCCACGTTAAAATAAAGGTGATCCTGCGAACGGGTTTTAAGCTTATTTTAAAAGATTTCTCATGTACTCATTGGGTATATGTTTGAGTGAGTCTTTGGATAATTTAGATTAATAATTGGAAGCTGTAGGTGTCGTTGCAATCTGGAGTTATAAATATTAAGATTTTTAGCGTTTAAAAATACATTTGAAATCGGTGATAACCGATGCATTTGGTGATTTGGTGCATATATATATGTGGGAAACGGAACGTAATTGTAGTAAGAATCACATGATAATATTCTTTCGGTTGTAATTAGCAAATGGCGCATGAGTGTATAAGCGATAAAACAGTTTTTGTATTTGGACCAAATATAAGTTATTTAAGGTGGTTTTTATGTTTAATTTTCCAAGCACACGATCCCACGTATATATTTGACAACTACGTCATCGTAAACACAAAACACAACCGCATTGAAAAGCTTCACTATTTTCATCAGTTCCTCTTCTATTTCATATGTGAGATTCAATACAAAAATTACTAGAGTTTTACTGAAAGACAGATATTAATATTGTAAAGGAAAGGAGTGGATAATATTACATTTAAGTGCTTGGATTTTCCCATACTTACCTTTATGAATATTTTAAACTGCACTCGACTTGATACGGGCGGCATTGTGAAGATAAGTCTGTATAAACTTGCGACAAAATATGGCGACAAATTTATCGCAATTATTAGAATACAGTAAAAAATAAACGCGAATACAAATATACGCTTGAGTATTGTATATATCCAGATAACTTATCAGACTCTTATCAGACTCTTGATGGTGGTAGAACCATGCTGAAATTGTTATTGGTTTCGGTATGCATGGGTCGGCTCATCCAGGGTACCACCCTCTCACAGAAAACCGACGTGTAGTAACAGTACTTGCATTGTTTTGTTTCGTTTGGTCAGTGAGAGCGCCGGAGGCCCACCTCCCCTTTACCTTCCCTCCCTCCCCCTTCCCCTTCTACCTTCCCTTGTCCTACCGACTGCAGACTGGCAATGCACTTGCGACTCCCCTGGTGTTGCTAGTGTCTATAAACGGTGGTAATCACTTAACATCAGGTGAGCCACCTGTCTGTATCCATGTATGATTTAAAAAAACTATTGTAAAAAAAGTCAAAGCAGTCATGAGGACGCCGAGAGCAGTCAAAACTCAATATAAGGAAATAACTATGTGTCCTCTTTTGAATTATGAAATTAATTATAGCACGAATTATTTATATTTCATAACTTGTATATTTTATATTTGAATCATTAACATTAAACCAGAGGTTTTTGCAACTATTGAAATTGCGAATTATATACATTTTTATACAGTTTATTAATGAATCAAATGTAACCTCTAACGCTGTACCTGCATGTCATGACACGAAACTATAACTTTATCTCTTGCCAAAAATACTGCTTAATGAGTCTAAAAAAGTTTTCATTTCAATAATATCAATTATATACTTCAGCAACTAAATAAAAGGTTCATATTTAACTTTCCGGTTTACACCGTCAAAGTTTTCGAAAGTCGCAATGCAACTCATATTTAAAATTATTTTTATGTCGCTTTTCCTATTCCTCACAGCCGAAATACTCAAATATTTTTTTATATGACTAGGTATTATAATTAAATATGATATTTTTGTCAATCACCAAAAAAGGCATAAACATTTTCAATCTTAGTGCAATATTCATAAATGCAAATAAAATTACTTTTTAACTCCTATTCTTAATGTGATTAAATCGTGTTATATCAAGCATTTGAGAAAAATAGTTTTTTAAAGATGTGCATTGAAAATAACCTATAACCAAAAGGAATAAATATTGTATGAAACAAGAGATAAAATTATTATTCTAGCAGAAAAAAAATTATTATGAATAATTAAAGAAGACTTATAACCATACAACAAAGCGAAATCTTAAAAATAAGTTAATGCACATTAACGTATATGAAGTTGTAATATTACACTAATTATATATAAAATATTAATATTTTTTTTTTTTTCATAATTGTATCTTTTACTTTTATTGTCTTCCTCATCGTATCTTATATTCATAATTGCTGTAGTCAACTGTAAATAGTGACATAAATAATTTTTAAATATTTGCATGTATGTTTTTTATCTTTTTATTAACCGACGAAAAAAACGGAGGACTTAAAATTTCTTAGGTATACTTACATTAGTTTAAGAACTTAGTTATTAAGATGAATAAAGTAAAAGGTTTATTATTTTTTGCTTTTCAGTTTTTTCGGCGGTTGAATTTTTTGTTACTGTTGTTGATTCTGTACGTTAAAATAAATATATAACAGCATTTTATAATTATAATAAAATAGCAATTATTGGAACAATACTTACTTTGTCAGGCATAGAACATTTTTGGCGAGTATACACGTCATCGACCAGAACGTGACAATTTACTTGCGTTCACTATCATATGAGCGTTAAAGACGTTTACACTTCAAAAACTATACAACAGTATTTATTTCCATATATATATGATTTATTATTTGGACATATTTCTGTATAGATAATATTTGAGATAAATTACACAATTGAACTGTAAAATAGTTGCCCGTCTGCAAAACTTGTTTCACC
>JACEII010000090.1:470205-603018 GCA_014332785.1 Antheraea mylitta
TGAGTGTCTAATTTTGGAAAAAGTATATCAATTTTTACTTTTATATATTTTAACATTTCATCTCAAAGTAAAGATCACAGGATAGAGTTACAGAAACACAAATAAATAGAGGACTAACCAATAAGCGCAATTGCCTAAATACAATGGCTTGGCAATGCTTTTCTTCATTGCAAGCTTCAGTACATATATGAACCCACGTCGATTGATGCGATGTCGATCACGAGTTACGTACCTCCATCGCTTCAAATACGGTATTATCGTTCATTAATAATTCATTAGTATTAGATGATATTTCAAAACAAAATCATTCTGGTGGAGTCGTTTAACTGTTGGAAATATCAATCTGATATCTGCAGTTTTTAACCCCGGCATGTATTAATGAATTTTTGGGAATTTGCGAACATTTAATAATTTAAAGTAGCAACTATGGGCTTATGGCAAAGAAAAATATCGTGAGGAATCTTGACTTTGAGAAATATCCTGGTACTACCACTGCATGTGGGAAAATATAGAACTTTGGATTTCTTATACCTTGAAACAACCAATAGGTACGTCGTAGGCTGGCACGATTCTTTTTTCTCGAAATGACTACGCTAATGACCTAGCAAGGTCTTAACAGCTTCACCGAACTACTAAGGTGAGTGCTTAGGGCACTTAGCCGATTTTATTTGACAACAGACTCAAGGGTGCACGGCACTCCTCGGCTTGGGCTGTTGCCTGATACGTGCAATTCGCGACTTTTCTGAGCTGACCTAAGCTAACTATTCATACATATATGAGTTGTTGGAACATATATGTGTACCAAGCATACATACCGCAACAACTCTTATATATATTTCATATCGGATAATTTTCTAAACTATTTCAGTTCGATAAGGGAAAGAAACAAAACCCTTCCACTTTCATGTGTAAGCGTGTATGCGTGCACGTGTGTGGGGGTGATATGTGTAATGTTGTCGCAGTGATGTAAGATTTTGTGTCACTGTATCGCGCGAGTAGCACACTCAAGAGCTTCACGCCGAAGAAACGGACCTAGGCTTGAGCAGCTGCCGAGGGGGGCCTAATCTGGTAAAGCTGGAACGATGATACCATACGTTCCTTCAAGAAAATGCCTATGGCCCTTAGTGGAACTCTTACATGCTCATTATGACTGTAAATGGAACTGTAGGAACTCTATTTGCATGTTTACGTGCTAGTAACCTTTTTACTGCGACTCTCTCACTTCGTATTATAAAATTTATATTACGAAATGTCAAATGAACGGTCTTCTGTTTTTGCGTTGTCATGAGCTAGGAATCTGTCATTGCTAATATATTATTGTAAGTGTATAATTATTAAATGTTTTCCTAAACTGGTGACCCCGAACTGGGACACGAAAAGATGTCGACCAACGAAAAAAATGATTTATTAAAATACACTTCGCAAAACTCGGAAGAAACTGCACCTGAATTATTCAAAGTAAGTATAAAACTTCCTCCGTTTTGGCCAGAAGAACCCGAAATATGGTTCGCTCAAGTCGAAGCACAGTTCTCCGTTTCTGGCATATCTAGCGATACTACTAAATTTAACTACGTGATTGGTCAATTGGATCATCTGTACGCTCGAGAAATTAAAGACGTAATTACAAACCCACCCAAGTCCAATCAGTACGAAAAATTGAAAACGGAACTAATCCGTAGAGTAAGTGATTCTCAGGAAAGGAAAACTAGGCAATTGCTTGTTCACGAAGAAGTTGGAAACCGTAAGCCATCTCAATTTCTGAGACATTTACAAGGTCTAGCAGGGCCTGGAATACCACATAATTTTTTGAGAACTATCTGGATTGATAGACTTCCTCACAATGTACAGGTAGTACTCGCAGCTCAACCCACTGCTTCGTTAGAAACTTTAGCAGACCTTGCAGATCGTATCCTAGATATTACTTCAGCGGAGCACCATGTAGCCTCAACTGGTCAAGAAAACAGATTGGATGATATTTTAAAAGAAGTAGCTGCATTGCGTGACCAAGTACAACAACTAACATTGCAGCAGTCCCGAAGTGCGCGTTCTCGTACAAGAAATGTATCTCGATCCCGGTCTCCACCAACTCGACTGAACTCTAGTTACCGAAGATATCCAGTTTGCTGGTACCATATGAAATTTGGTAAAAAAGCCACACGTTGTTCAAAGCCTTGTGATTATCAGATGGAAAACTACAAGGGCAATCAATAATGGCGGCCAATGATTGCCCAAGTACTACAGGTCGCCTATTCATCACCGATCGCACATCAAAAATTCATTTTTTAGTGGACACTGGTAGCGATCTTTGTGTTTATCCTCGGTTTTTAGTAAAAGAGAAACTTAACAAAACAGACTACCAACTTCGAGCAGCTAACGGTTCTATAATCAACACTTACGGTCACATTAATCTTAAATTAGACTTTGGACTTCGTAGAAGTTTTACCTGGCGTTTTATTGTGGCAGACGTTACCAAAGCTATTATTGGTGTTGATTTTTTAGCATACTATCAACTAGTAGTAGATTGTCGTAATAAAAGATTGTTAGATAGCATTACAAGATTATCATCTGTTGCTTCATTAGTTTATGACTCTGCAAACATACATTCTATTAAAATACCTTTAGACAACACGATTTATCACAAAATTTTATTAGAGTTTCCTGAAATCACTCGACCACCCGGTGTAAATCGTACGACCACACACTCTACAGTACATCACATACGTACAACACCTGGCCCTCCAATATGTAGTGCACCACGTCGTCTTGCTCCAGATAAGTTAAAAATAGCTAAACAAGAGTTTGAAGAGATGTTAACAAGCGGAACAGCGCGACCATCCGAAAGTGCGTGGTCATCACCACTGCACCTAGCCCCTAAAAAAGATAATGGGTGGCGCCCATGCGGTGACTATCGGATGCTTAACGCTAGAACCATCCCAGACAGGTATCCTATTAAACACATTCATGATTGCACACATAACATAAAGGGCTGTAAGATATTCAGCACTATAGATTTAGTTAAGGCTTACAACCAAATACCTGTTTGTGAAACAGATATTCCTAAAACGGCAATTACAACTCCTTTTGGGCTATTTGAATTTCCATATATGACCTTCGGTCTTCGGAATGCTGGGCAAACTTTTCAAAGATTTGTTGATGAAGTTACTAGGGGTTTAGATTTCTGTTATACATATCTCGACGATTTTTTGATTTTTTCAAAAAATGAAGCCTTACATAAAAAGCATCTACGAGAAATTTTTTCCAGGTTGCAACGTTATGGATTAGTGATCAATGTCTCAAAGTGTGTATTCGGAGCCAACGAGGTAACATTCTTAGGTTACCAGATATCAGCAAGTGGTACGAAACCTCTTGATGCTAAAGTTAAAGCTATAAAAGATTTTCCTCTTCCTACCAATATTAAACAGTTGCGTAGATTTATGGGAATGTTAAACTTTTATCGACGTTTTATACCACACGCCGCACGAATACAAGCACCACTAAATGCCTTATTAGCGGGTAATGTCAAAAATTCACAATCAATCACTCTGAATGGAGACACACTTGAAGCGTTCAATGAAAGTAAAGAGAGCTTATGCAATGCAACGTTACTAGCTCACCCAGATTGTGAAGCTAACCTTGCATTAGTAACCGATGCCTCGGATTCAGCAATTGGTGCCGTTTTACAGCAATTTAAAAATAACAAGTGGCAACCTTTAGCCTTCTTTTCGCATAGATTAACTCCAGCACAACAGAAATATTCGCCATATGATCGCGAACTTCTTGCAATTTATGAAGCCATTAAATACTTTCGACACATGCTTGAGGCCAGACACTTTGTAATATACACAGATCATAAACCAATTAGCTTCGCTTTTCATGAAAAAAAGCGGAATTGTTCACCCAGGCAATACAGACATCTGGATTTTATTTCCCAATTCACGACCGATATCAGGCATATATCTGGAAAAAATAACATAGTTGCTGACACCTTATCACGAATAGATGAACTTGAAGTACCAATTAAAATGGAAGACTTAGCTGAATCTCAGTATTCCGACCAAGAATTACAAAATATACTTAAAGAAGGTTCGTCACTTCGTTTACATAAATTCAAGCTACCAGGATGTCATAGATTTTTGTACTGCGATATCAGTACACCTACATCCAGACCCTTTATAACAAAGGAATGGCGAAAAAAAGTATTTAACGTTTTACATTCACTTAGTCACCCAGGTGCCAACGCAACAGTGAAATTAATTTCACAACGGTTCGTTTGGCCAGGTATACGAAGAGATTGTAGGTAATGGGCCAGGACATGTCTTCAATGTCAACGCACTAAAGTAAGTCGACACGTATCGGCACCATTGGACACATTTGATTTGCCTCGTGCTAGATTTCAACAAATTCATATTGATATGATCGGACCTCTACCAGTATCGCAAGGTTATCGATATTGTTTAACAGCCATCGATCGCTTTTCTCGATGGCCAGAAGTCATACCCATTATGGATGTTACAGCCGAGACAGTGGCAAAAGCGCTTTTTTCAGGTTGGATTGCCAGATTTGGTAGTCCAGTTGATATAATCACGGACAGAGGCCGACAATTTGAATCTGCCTTGTTTCAGCAATTATCAAAAATATGCGCATTTAATCACAAACGAACAACTGCATATCACCCAAAGTGCAATGGTATGGTGGAAAGATTTCATCGTCAATTAAAAGCTTCAATTATGTGCCACGCATCGAATCACTGGACAGAATACTTACCTTTCGTACTGCTAGGCATAAGAAGCGCCTATAAAGTTGACCTACAAACATCACCCGCCGAAATTGTATATGGCGAACCTCTAAGACTACCTGGAGAATTTTTTGAACATTCGTCAAGCGGAACTACTGATATGGCTGACTTTTCCGCCCGTATGCGTCATTTTGCAAAAAATTTGAGACCCATTCCTGCGTCACGTCATAGTAAAGAAAAAGTATTTATATTCAAAGATTTAAAAACATGCGACCACGTTTTTATCCGGGATGATACAGTACGTGGCTCCCTTCAGCCAGCTTACACAGGCCCTTACAGGGTGCTAGAGAGAGGACCGAAGGTATACAAAATTAATATCAAAAATAAAATGGTATCAGTATCTATTGACAGGTTAAAGCCGGCTTACATACTGACACAAGAAACAGAGTTAGATAACTATACACCATCATTAACTAAAACATCATCAGTGCAGGGTGACAAAAATCAAACTCAAAATCGGACACGGTGTAATAAACGTGTTCGATTCGCAAATTCACACCATCTTTGTCCTGCACTTGGGGGGGAGTGATGTAGGAACTCTATTTGCATGTTTACGTGCTAGTAACCTTTTTACTGCGAGTCTCTCACTTCGTATTATAAAATTTATATTACGAAATGTCAAATGAACGGTCTTCTGTTTTTGCGTTGTCATGAGCTAGGAATCTGTCATTGCTAATATATTATTGTAAGTGTATAATTATTAAATGTTTTCCTAAAGAACGTTTCACATTTTATTCCTAGTAAATACAGGTGGTAGCTAGAGCCACGCTGAATCTATTACTGGTTTCAGCATGAATGGGTTGGCTCGTCCGGTGTAGTACCACCCCTCTCACAGAAAGCCGACGCGAAATAACAGTGCTTGTATTGTTGTGTTTCGTTCGGTCAGTGAGAGCGCCGGAGGCCCACCTCCCTTCCTGTCTCTTTCTTTCCGTTTCCTTCCCCTCCGCCTCTCCCGTATACAGGCTGGCAACGCACTTGCGACTTCCCTGATGTTGCTAGTATCTATGGACGGTGGTGATCACTTAATATCACGTGACCCACCAGTTCGTTTGCCTCCTTTGATGTAAAAAAAAAGTAATCAATTACAAAACTTCGTGTTCAGTTACATAGTTTGTACAATATAAAACTATGAATAAACGAACTGTGTTGCAAGTTTGTTATGAAACGAAAAATATATGATGCTTCCTAACTAGATGATACGTCGGGAAGCAGTAAACTCCGTCTAATTTCCCTCGAGCTGGGTAGCTGGTGTGTTACGAGGTTATAAAACGTCTCGCCTAATGAATAACGTTTCATAAACGTTTATTTGTATTCACGTCGTGAATTCAAATTGTGTATGAATTCGTGAAGAGATTTTGTTTGGCTGGTTACTCTTTGTGTCTGCTGTTCTAGTCTAGTTTTTTTTTTTTTTTTAATTATTTTATTGTATTCTGTAGAGGTTTTAAGTCATGGCAATTAAAAAACGTGATTTTAACCTATTTTTTTTTATAGTAGGACGGCAAAGTGACTGACTGCACTATGCCTGGTGGTAAGCACAGTGCAGTCCAAAAACTACGGCGACTACCGAGAGATACGTCATCCTTGGTCGGTCGCCGCTGTCATGCCGGCCTGCGTAAATGCCTCTACAAGTTTTTATTATTAGTGATGAATTTTGTGGTATTTACGGGTTTTTTAAAATTCAATTGTAATAAAGGTGGTGTTTTTGTAGGTGGTAGAGCCACGTTGAAGCTATTACTGGCTTCAGCATGAATGGGACGGCTTGCCCGGAGTAGTACCACCCTGTCACAAAAAATTAACGTGAAGTAACAGTGCTTGCATTGTTGAGTTTCGTTCGGTCAGTGAGAGCGCCGGAGGCCCACCTCTCCTCTTCCCTTCCTCCTCCGCTCTCCTCAACACAGGCTGGCAACGCACTTGCGAATCCCCTGGTGTTACAAGTGTGTATGGACGGTGGTGATCACTTAACATCAGGTGACCGACCTGTTCTTTTGCCGTCTATAATATTAAAAAAATGTCGTTAACTATAATAAAATTGATTTGTTTTTATTTCTGATATCTGTTTATTAACAACCTTTTATATTTAAAGATATATTTGAATAAAATGACGGTAAATGAATTATTTACATAAAAGTAAAAGTAAATGTCTTTCTGTCTGTTTGTTCAGTATGTTCATAAAATTAATATCACTAAGCGCATTTATGTCTCTTATTTTTATCATAAATGTATTCTCTGGTCAGGATTCAGTACATCTTTCGTTAGATAAGGTAATATATAGTTTAGATTACGCGGTTGAAAACAACCTAAGTAGATTGATCGAAGGATTCAAACCTATATCAATGTGGTGTCCGACACGTTATCAACTAAGCCTTTCGCATCAATATAAGCTATAAAGTCACTTTAAAAGGTGTACTAATTCATTTTAAAATACTCACGACCCGTGAAAATCGTTCTCTTTAACAAAAAACATCAATTTCTAGTCTATTTCTCGGTGACGTCATACTAAAATGCAAAATGCAACCGTCGACCGGAAATGAATCCGCTGGCAGTAGTCTGACGCGATATGGATCTGATGGAGCTCCGCGTCCGACATCCGGCCGATTTCTGCTTTTATGGGTTCCAATATCGAATTGACCGTTTGGACGGTTCGCGGTTACGAACGTTCCATTTTTGAAAGACTCTCATATTGTTTGACGCGTTTCGTATGAACTGCGGATATGATGCTTTCAAAAACCCTTATAATGTGAGTTTTTGGTGGGATTTTAGTCTATCATGTAGTGGATTTTATATTTTATTCATAATCTAGTGTTATTTGACTCCATATTTTGTAAATTTGGTGGTATTTTACGTAATATAGTTAGTTTATCGTGCATAAGTGAAGTTAATGGAAAATAATACCACGGGCATGAAATACTGAGATGCCACAAAAACTCCCTGGAAGGTTCTAACAAGGGATCCACCATCTTGTTAGAATATTGATTCACACGATGCTTAATATTGAAATGATCGTACGACGTTGTAATATTATTGACTACGTGACAATGGCAGTAATAATCTGAAAGATTAATTACCAAAAATAAAATTTAAAAAGAAAACTCTTATAATATGTGTCATTATGTAGAAACCCTACTATATTATAACTAAAAAGTTGTAGATAGTTGACCTACATGATATTTCGACAAAACTAATGGTAATATAGGTGGTAGAACCATGCTGAAGCTATTACTAGTTGAATGGGTCGGCTTGTCCGGGGTAGTACCTCCCGATTCACAGAAACACCGACGTGAAGTAACAGTGCTTGCATTGTTGCGTTTCGTTTGGTCAGTGAGACGGCTAGAGTATTCACAGAGGATATACAGATATACAGAGGATAACAGATTCACAGAAAGGAGTGCTAATTCCAGACATCTCTGTCGTTCACACAATCCACCATATCTAATCCGGCCTTTTGATATAAAAGCCCCCGTTACAAACATATGAACCATGGAGGTCGAAATGTTTAAATTTCAATTCATAAAAATAAAGCTCGTCACTTGTTAGTATACAACAAAAACATGGTAACAGATACACCAAACAAAATTGTTAGTATACAACAAAAACATGGTAACAGATACACCAAACAAAATTGTTAGTATACAACAAAAACATGGTAACAGATACACCAAACAAAAGTACTGAGCTGTTTTATTTTCGCCCTTTTTGTATATACTACTGGGAGTCCAGCTGTACAAATTTCAAAATAATTCTTTTTTTTTAAGTGTTTTTTATTTTGGGATTTTCTTTGTCAGTGAGTGTATATATACGGTAAATTAGTAAACATAAGACAGACTTAGTTCCTGCTAAAAGCTCCCGATTGAATATCTTATGTTTTTAATTTATTTTTGAAATTGGAAATGTAACTATCGACCGGAAATAAAAACGTCGGTGAGAGACTGTTCCGTGCCTGCATCCGGTTGATTGTGCTCTTTAAGTCTTCCAATTTCGAATTTGATAAGTCGAAATGTTGCCGCGTTATTGACTTGCAACGTTCGATTGTGGAGAATGTTCCATATTTAAATTAGATATATTTTTTATCTGTATAAAATTTTCAAACAGCTATTTAATGGTAGTATTTTTATTTAATTTAAGAAAATAAGTAAACTTTATATATACAATATAGTGCAATGCAAGAGATTTTATCAATTATATTATATTTGTAATATCATTGGCTTATATACACTAAAATACCATTTAACCTGTGTCATTAGATATGTTTAATTATAAGTTTGCAGCTATTGACTTAATAGACCCTAGAGGTATTTCTCGTGAAACGGTCAAATTAAAAAAGGTGTGATTCTGAAATTTGTTCAAGGCTAATTTATTTAGACGTGTAATAGATATTAATGTTAGTACACGAATTTGCTTTCCCATCATATTTATTTGTCACGTTATGGACTTCTAAAGAACAGTCATGCTCGAAATTAGGATTTTTCGGAGAAGATTGTACAGACCATTCATACACATTACTAAAATGTACAGTATCAGAAATTTGATATGGCACGTCGGGTATAAGAGCGAGACGTTCGGCTAAGTTCGTCCATCTTCGTTTTGTAAAGCATTTTCTGTATCACATATCACTGTGCTAACGCTATACGAAATCGATCTTTAACGACTATCTTGTTATCACGTTGTATATATACGACATAGTCGATGCACTCAGGATGCCAATAAATACTAAGTAAATACTTTACACTCTTTATTTGGCCAGAGTTCTGGCTTACACTAATATTCACAAAGGAAAGCGTAGATAACACTGCCATATTGCCTTTTATAGGCCGAACTATATAATTTATAAGACGAAATATATAACTCAAACCAATTACTTATTCTGCTATATGCTTTAAGTAACACAAAAATAATAATTAATGAACAAATTAATATTATTTACGTACATCAATTCTATATAAAATCATTGTTATATCATTGTTATTTATGTATCTGAAATATGTGTATGTGTGTAGAGTAGAGACATCTAGCCCTTTATAGGTCAAACTATTGAAGTCAAAGCAATTACTATTATTATCATAAAACTAATGTTGTGCAAGTAATAAATGAACAATATCAATTCCTATTGAAATGACTCATTGAAATCTATATAATTATAATAATTCTCATTTATGTATCTGTAATAAAATGGCGTTAGTGTTAATGTGTCTCTCTTATATGTTGGCGCTTGGCGCTAGTATCAATGCGTATCTATAATATGTAGCGCTAGTATCCCGAGTCTTGAATGACGAGCGGTTCCGGAAGTGGGTAGCTAACAATCTCGATCTTTTCTTCGTCGTGCCAAATCAAAAGTCAGGTATTGTACATAAACTTGTAATAACCCTACCTCTGCGCACTCGGGTCAATAAGAAGTGTGAGTAAGTACAGCTCTACCTAAAAATAGTTGTAGGGTTAACACGTTTCGCATATATCGCGACACGTACACAACTCCGGCGGGCAATAGATTCAGACCGATACGCATCTTGGTAAGGGACGCTGTTAAACCTTTAAGGTAATTTATTTCCCTGATTATACGTATATGCTTTATGCTCTAAATGTTCTTTTCGTTGTTTTTAAATACTTTTATACAATATGAATTCCTCATCAATATTTATGTGGAGTGGTTTGACCGGTGAAATATCATTTCTCGGAATTCGCGTACATTAACTAACTTATATTGGTATTCGTAACACACCCTTAAAATGGGGCTCGAAACGCCAGCGCCCGTCCAGGGTGAAGCCCAAGTATTTCATTTGGGCCCCTGCTCTGATCCGGACGCCCTCCACCATTATGTGGGCCCCAGGTGGTGACCCCCGTCGAGGCCGAGGTGAAAAAGTATGGCCTCGGTCTTCTCGAGGGCCACTCTGGGGCCCAACCTCCTTATGCACCTTATCCACCTCCTTCCATTCCAAGGGCTACGACTAGGGTGTCATCCGCGTAACAGAGTAGGCGCGCACCATATGGGAGCGCGCCGCGGAGCACCCAGTCATAGCCCATGTTCCACAGGATCTGCCTCAAGATCGACCCCTGTGAAACTCCTCTTCCTGTCTCCCGCCGGATCACATTTGCGACCTATCTGAGCTAACCTAAGCTAAGCTAACTATTCATACATATATGAGTTGTTGAAACATATATGTGTACCAAGCAAACAGACCTCAACAACTCCTATATATATTTCGTATCGGATAATTTTCTAAACTATTTCAGTTCGATAAGAGAAAAAGATAAAACCCTTCCACTTTCATGTGTGAGCGTACATGCGTGCACGTGTGTGGAAGTGATATGTGTAATGTTGTCTCAGTGATGTAAGATTTTGTGGTTTTACGGGATGTTCACTGATATATATCTGTATTGCTCCTGAACAAATGAAAAATTTCAATAATCAATCTCCGGTGGTCAGGTTTTGTAAGTTGGTCTATTTTAATATATGTTTTATTCAAATCACATTTTTTTTTCAATTACAGCTCAAGATAACCATAGCCGGTAATCGAGTGTAAAAGGGTATTTAGTTTCCTTACAATATATAACTATTTGACAATTATATTTAAATTAGAGTTCTATTTAATTGCTGTTCTAAATCTCAACTTAATGAAAAACTCGATTAGATACCTCGACTATGGAATAACAGATAATAGCTAGTATATAGTCTATAAGATTCTAACTATGGTTTGGTGAGAATATTTTCCTTTACTGAAAGTGTTGTCCTGCAGTAAGATACGAACGATCAGCGAATACACTACCACGAAGTAACTGTAACAATGATTGATAATAAAGTTCATAACGGCTATAATCCAAATGCCTTCACGTAGTCCTCAACACTATCCAGACAAAAAGTATTCAGAAAAAAAAAAGATATGTCGCAGTAGGTAGTCAGATTCACAGCGGCTTGTGTTAAATCATATTATATGCGTGCATGTTAGGCTTTCACACCGGGATATTGGCTGACAAACCGAAATGGGGCGAGTGTGATACGGTACGCGATTTTAGTAGCCAACTTGGTTAGCGGCGTCGTGAAATTTTGGATTATTTTTAATTGTACTATTTTTAATTTGACCATGATATAAAGTACACTGTATCTGATGGTGATAATAGGTCAATTTAAACAAACTCGGCAACGCATATACAGAGTGGTGATTCCAAAGCGTGACAAAATAAGGAAGAGTCTGTAATTGATATGTTACCGATGATATTCGTGATCCCGTCGGTTAAATGCCATAAATAAATAATATTAATAATTACATACAGATAATATATGCACTTCTAATACTACATACATTATGCAGTAAGTAGTACGTATTAATACGTATTTATTAGAAAAATGCATTCTTTGTCAGGCAGTAATTGTAGTTAATTACGACTGGAGCCGAGTAAAACCGATTCAACGTCACCCAAGCGTGACGATTCACTATGTTTACTATTCAATACGTCTAAAGAAAAAAAACTGTGATCTTGTGAATTCACACCCAATAAAAGTGAGAGTATTCTGATAATTTTTTAAAAGAATCTGAGGAATACTCTATGGAAGTGGAAAATATTAGTTTTCGATGTTATTTTTTAATTCTTTATTATCTACAATGTCTATGATACACGACACAGAATATTAAAAATAAATAAATCGATAATCACTACGCTCCACCAGAAAATATGTACTCTAGATATGGTATCCAATAAAAACCCAAAAAAAAATTATTGCACTTTATTTTTCACACACACGAATCACTTTATTATTAATTTATAAACACGTCTTGTACTATAGCCAACACATTACATTCGCCATCTTGTAAAACATTTTACCATAGAGTAATGCAACATCCTCTTATACCTTGCGTTCCATTTTACCTAACATTTCTACATAGATTTCAACGTTTCTCTCTCGCTCTTGCGCCCTTGAGCTGGTTGCCAAAATAAAATCGGCTGAGGGCCTTAAGCGCTCGCCTAAGTAGTCCGGTGAAGCTGAAAAGACCTGCTTAGGTCAACAACGTAATCAGTTCGAAATGTTCGTTTCTATAAAATCCAATTAACACCGTCACAAAAGATTTATATCAATACCTCGTCCTATATTTTTGAAACACGTTGCATTCTGAAGAGATACCGCATCGTTGTGAGTGGAAGGAAATTTAATATACTCCCTGTCCACTGTACGTAATAAAGTGATGTTACAGAATAGAGTATTAGCTTTTACCGACTGTTCCACAAACATACTGCCAATGATATAGCACATTGTACTTCGTGACGGCTCAGCTTGAATTGAAGGATTGAACACTCAGAACTCACTACGAGATTTTGAGTAGAGGAATAATTGGAAGTTGGGTTGAATGGGGTAGAGTGACGTATTGAATTGTAAAAGAATTTTTTTTTTTTTTATACTTTATATGTTTTACGTTCATT
This sequence comes from Antheraea mylitta, assembly GCA_014332785.1. Classification (NCBI taxonomy): domain Eukaryota; kingdom Metazoa; phylum Arthropoda; class Insecta; order Lepidoptera; family Saturniidae; genus Antheraea; species Antheraea mylitta. The sequence goes on from JACEII010000090.1 coordinate 483,407, forward strand.
CCAAAAACATACGTGGCATAGTATATTGTAATTCTTAAAGACTTAACTGACAGAAAACTGTCGAAGAATTGTACATTCAAAATTCCTTCCGGGATTTTAATGGGTGAAAAATTTGAGAGACGGGTTGACTAGCCTAGAGTGACAAATTCAACCGCAGAAGAATCAAGTTTTTTTTAATACTTTATAAGTTTTTGCATGACCACGATATCATTCCAAAAACATACTGTCAGTAGCATAAAATATTATCTATATATTAATACGTAAAGCAAAAAAATTGTAACCCTTTTTAACCTATTTCCCGCCAACGGGTGAACTTGATATTTAGCATAGTTAAAGTTTATATGGCGGAGAAGTGCAGAAAGCTGTTTATTTTATATAAAATGTATTAGAAGCATATTAAATTAATTACTCAGACTACTGCTAGAATTTTACACGACATATACACACATGTAAATGAAAAAGACAGTTTGACAGCCGTCAATAATAAACAGACTTCAAAAAATATTACGAAGGAGGTTGCTATGCTCGACTGTATGTATTTTTTAGCCTTACGTTCCAATTACCCTTTTCATCAAACATTTAACATATAACTATTATTATAATATTTATAACACGACTTTACGTTTTATGTTTTACATGCTCTTTGAATGTAATTGGTCAAATTATAGGTTAATTTTACAATACTATAATATTTTTAACATGAATGACGTTGCATGCCTTATATGCCCTTTGAAATCAGTTGCTCAAATTGTAGGTTAATTTTATAATAATAATACAATATGTAAATTTATAATATATATAGATTAATAATTAATTGATAAACAATTTATCTTTAGTACATTTATGGAACCACTGAAATAATTATTAATGAGTTCTTGATTTTATTGGATGTCAAAATTTTTAGGTGACAGTAAAAAGTAATCTATGCATTAGACCTCCACGATTATAATGATGCAGTTTAACCTGATGTAGCAACAAAAAATTATTTTTAAAAGTTAATGGTAATATTAAAAACATCTTTGTTTTGGATTCATCTTTTGATTGTACTGTGTATCAATTACTTTTTCAAAAGATGATACTGAGCATATCACCATTTTTCATGAAGAATAGACTACATTTAATTCAATATCACCGTGAAATACCACCCACCCATGAAATTGAAAATTGAAAATTGTGTCATGGATTGCGATAAATTTCTTTATTTTCGTAAAGTTATGTTTACTTAGAATTTGAGATCTTTACTACCTGTTTTTTGTTTCAAAGTTATAATTAATTTCAATTTTCATTTACACATAGATTCTTTTTTATGTTTATATAATTAAACATCGTGATAAATGGCAAATAACTACGTAGCCATGATGAAACCCTTTGATTATAGAAGTATATAGGGGAGAGTGGGGGAATTGGGAACACTTAAATTCAAACGCTAAAAAATTATAGAAAAAGGTTATAAACTAAATCAAATTTTATTGCTACATGAACTTTAGTTATCTATGTACTTAGTAGTCATAAAACGTTATTTAAAATTTTTCGTTTTAATAAAAATATAACCGAAAACAAAAAACATTGCCGTTCCTGTTTACCCGATACCCTATGGGGTAATTGAGATCATCCCGTGGGGGAAAAGGGAATGTAATTAGAAGGGTAAGGGGTAATTGGGAACGTTCCAAATTATCTACCTAATGCCCGTTCCCAATTACCCGAATCAGTCAATATACATAAAAATGGCCGCCACTCTTAAAAGCATTTTTCATTAACTTCAATCTATGTTACATTTGAAAACAGATACTGCGTGTATGATATGAGCAAAAACATAATACCTTTGAACTCAAGAATATGATACTTACATGCGTTATAACTGATGATAAAAATTATATCGAAAATACAAAAATAATTGTTCGACTTACAGTGACAAAACTAGTGTGTCCTTTCAATCCTACTTTCGCATACGCAATGAATGGCTCTCCATTCAGCCGTAGAATAGGTTCGCGACAGTGTAGTACGGGGAGAAGTACTATTTATCTAACTATTCCCAATTACCCGTCGCTCTCAATTACCCCACTCTCCCCTACCCTTTGACAAAAGAACCCTAGTAAAGATTAAACTTTAAAAAATTAATGACTATGGTCGAATGTCGACCACTGGGTGCCCACTAGTAATTTTTAAAGACTCCTTCCGGGATTTTGACTGTTGAAAAAGTTGGGAGATGTGTTGACTAGATTAGAGTGACGCATTCAATTACGGAAGAATTAAGTTTTTTTTAATACTGTATTAGTTTTTGCGTTTGAACACGATATCATTATATAAATATACTGCCAATGACTTAGAACAATATAACTTTTGAAGGCTCAGCTGACGGAAAACTATCGAAGAATTGTACACTTTGAACATTTATGGAGATTTTGACAGGTAGAATATTTGGGAGATGGGTTGACTGGGTTAGAGTGATGCATTGAACCACGAAAAATTTAACCTTTTTTATACTTTATAAATTTTAACGTTTGACCACATTCCCAGCTGTTGTCAAATGAAAATAAGGTTTAAAATAGTGAACACACCAAAACTATAAGAGCATTAACACTCAAGTAAGAAGAAATGTATGTACAGGTGTTTTACGACAGATTATATACTTAGGGGAGGTAGCTATATCTAGAGGAATCTACGAAAAGATTCCACCATGTTATAATTTCATCACGATGTTTGCTTTCTAGAACTTGATTTACTACACGTTTGTTTTAATAATGTCATAGAAGGCAATCGAATATGGAGGTCACCTAATGTTAAGTGATCACCACCATCCATAGACACTAGCAACATCAGGGGAGTCGCAAGTGCGTTTAGGGGAAAGTAGGGAAATTGGGAGGGGTAGGAGAGGGAGACCGAATGAAACGCAGCAATGTTAGCACTGTTACTTCACGTCGGCTTTCTCTGTGAGAGGGTGGTACTACCCCGGGCGAGCCGACCCATTCATACTGAAACCAATAATAGCTTCAGCGTGCCTCTACTAACTTTGGTTCAATAGTTGATGGTAGTAGTAATTACTCGTCTGTGATTATCATATGTGAATATAGTGAAACAATGACGAATCCATTTTCCTAGCCAGTATTAAAAAAAATATAATCAACAAAAATGGAAATGGGAACGGGGAGAACGAAAACAAAACGAGAAAAAAAAATGTAATTCAGTAAACATATAAACACGTATTTCGAACAAAATGAACAATTGATTCAGCGAGTATCTTTCCATTAATCAAATTATGAAGCAAACACAGCGTAACCATTCGCGGCTCGCAGATAATAAATTAAAAAAACAAATAAATCCGATTCACACGTACCGGCGTGGCGTTGCGTGGCTGGACACGAGTCGGATAGAGCGTAAAAACAAAAAAACACTAAAGCTTTCGGCTTTATTATTTTTGCGTACAGTTTACAACTTATTTGTTTTAATATTCCCATAACGTATTCTAATATATTATTGTTTTTAATATACGAGATTGTCTACACAACGTTTAGCCTCAGAAATTTATCATTAATTTAAAAGTATACCTCAAAGCTTCCCAAATACTTTTGCATGACACATCGTTTATTAGTTTTAGCCATAACATTTCCTTGTTCAATATTGTCCAATTCAAGACATATTTACGGAAAGTTGTATGGAGACGGTAAAAAAATGTCGAGAAAAGAAGTGGCCTAACTACAACAAGACACATATACTCTCATAAATTAATTTGTGTATTGTTTATATACCAGCAACACGAATCGATCACTGGTCTCATGCATATAATACTTCGGAGATATTCTGTCGTAGGAAGCTATGAATGAAGAGTAGAATTTTTTCACATTAAAATAGTATTTACTTATATCTCCTTCAGACTTCAGACGATCAATCTTCTTTGTTGAAGGCAATGCTTGTTTTAATATTCACATGATAAGTTTTATCACCGTAATATTATAAAATTCGAATATCCGAACATATACTGACCGCAAGCAGTTCTTATATGTGAAACTACCTTAAAACAAAACACACAGCTGACACAGCCCTAACACGCAATGAGTCCAAATAGTCATTTTTTAAGGTTATGTTCACCTGTTATCATATCATTAATTTACAACAAATTTTTGCTGAGGCTCAATCGGATAACAGTGAAAATTGCCAATTGTTGTGCTTCATTCATTGTTTGTAAATAAATTTATTCAAAAATTTATAGATATTTATGAAAGGATATTATTAAATTCATTTAACTATCAAAGTATAGGCATTTAGTACGGAATAGGTTTACTAATTAAATAATGTATAGGAAAATATGGTGACAGTGATAACATATAAAAAAGTCTATGTCCTAATGACTGCCGCCAGAAGTAAACAGTCATCACATCAATGAAATGTGTTATGTTTTGAAATTTTAAATTAACTATACTGTGAATGACAATATGTCAATTTTAGAATTTGTTTGTTGAAATTATTATCGATAGTGTGGTTTTTATATCTATTGGCGTTCGGAGTAATAATTATATATGGTGAGGCAGACGTGTAAATAGCCGTGCTCACCTCGCGGTATAAGAACATGTTATATGTCTATACCCCAAGCATTTGAGAGTATTTGATCGATGCGGGAGGTGTAATAGCACTTTCGCTTACCTAGTTGCTGGATGCGGTTGCCTGGTCCTCACATGACCTCCAATCACGAGTATTGCAGTGGTGTCGGTGGCCATGTATATTATGCGGTTTTTAATTTCACTTACACCAAGGCGGTTTAAACACAAGGTTTATAGCGGTATAACAGTAATTGTGCGTATGAGTTTTTGGCGGGATTTTAGTCTGTCATGTAGTACAGAAGATTTAATTTAAAAAAAAATCATTTCTTAGTGTTTAAGATGATTAAATTCTCTCTGTGTTATTAACATTAACACTTTCTGGTCAGTGTATCTGTCAATAGACAATGCACGTTTCAGGCTGAAAATGTACTAAACATAAAACCAATAAACAATTTAAAATTGTATTGTGGATCGTAATATAAATATTTTTATACGACGTTAGTGCTTTCAGTAATCTTATCAGTAAAATATCGATAAAAATCAATTTTTAAAAATGGCAACGTTCGAATACACAGTACGTTACGAATAAACAATATGGCGGACTTGTGTGATTTACGCGCCGCTCGGATATTGTTGAAATTCACGTCGATAGCGCTTTTGTTTCACCGTCTGGCTTCTTATCGCTCACTAGAGATGTGACCATCAATGTTTTATTTTACGAACTATGTTTTTTGTTTTAGAATAGGTACCCAAATTGAGATCAATTATAATTTATTTTTATAAGCTACAATACACGATTGAGATCATTTTATTTAAAATGAAAAATTCTACATATACATTATGACAGCCTAAAGTTTCACATTAACCAGAACCTTGAATTCGCATACCAAAGTAATACTTAATTAGTACCGTGACTCAGAACTAAATCCTAAATAAATATTAACAGATTGTACTCGCATAACGAAATTATGTTATAAAAATTACGATGTATTGGATGTGTCTTGCGAAAACTTGATAATCATTTATCTAAAAAAGGTTTTATATGACAGTTTATGGGCGAAAGGATACCGGATTACCTCTAAATAATTTAGTGACGTTTGGCTGAAGAGAGTCAGTTTAAATCTGTCTTGATTAAAAACAGTTGGAAAATACCACGAAAAACTAAATTAAATAGTGATATTTTCTATGAACCCTGTGACCCTGGTGAGAGAGCATAGAATAATATAATCGTGGTTATTTTTCGCTTATTATGGTCTGTGCTTTTTTCAAGGTTTTCTTATAACAAAAATATGTCAAACAAAATTAGAATACGAAAATATACATAACGATTTTTTATTGATTTTTACTGCTTATTATTTCTCATAATTTGTAAACATAGTTTTATTAAAAAAAAAAATCAAGTATTTATTGTTTGCTACCTAATATGTATACTTACCTACATAATAATGAAATCTATTAATCTGTTTGAGACCGAAGTACTTAGAGAAAAGAGACGTTTCTTATGCCGTGTTTTTTTTTATATAGTACGAAATATACAGTATTATGCTTGTAATATGCATATAATACATTTTGAGTTTAAAGGGCTCCTAACGATGCTCATAAAAATTTATTTATACTATTTTCTTTCTGTTTTGCCATATTTATTAAAAAGCTAATAAGGACATTTTATCTTTTTTCCAGTAAGAAAGTCATGCTTGCCCTTGAAGGCATTTTTTTTAAATAGGAATTTTGCTAGTATATGCCTTGCTTCTATTCTTACCGCATATAAATTGAGCAGAGATAACCATACATGGTAAATTCGATTTGTAGATCGTAAGTTAATAGACTTTGATAATATGAGATTATCACTATACAATAAGCAATACATTATTATCCCTTCAAGTTTGCTTAATTATAAAAATATGTCCGGTATAGAATTTGATTTAGGAACTTCAATAAGTATTTGTATTAAATTCCTCAAATGAATACATTTAACATCTGTTTTATATTTACACAGTCTCACATACATAGCAACTGCAAACATCGATACGACGATATATCGACAGTTATCACATCATGCGGACTACCCTACCCGCATGGTGAAAAGGCAAAATATTAAACGCATTCCGATGCAGTATCGTACGAGGATATTTATGGGGTTCAGCGGTATAATCTATTTATAATCTGTTTTATGGTAAATAGAGGACAGTGTATTGTTTTTGTATTTGATTTTCATTTGTTTATCATACTATCGTATAATAATTTTATAAGGTTTGTCAACGACGGCGATATAATAGGCAAACTAGATTTTGACACTTTCTTATTAATAAATTTGAGATATTCCTTCTTACCTGATATCAAATGATCACCGCCGCCCATAGACACTTACAATACCAGCGGAATCGCAAGTGCGTTGCCAGCCTGTGTTTGGGGGAGGGGGATAAGGGGGGCGAGGGGGTGAGGGGAGGGGTGGTAGTCCTCTGGCGCTCTCATTGACCGAACGAAAAGCAGCAATGTAAGCACTTTTACTTCACTTCGGTTTTCTGTGAAAGAGTGGTACTACCCCAAGCGAGCCGATCCATTTATGCTGAAACCAGTAATAGCTTCAGCGTGGCTCTACCACCTACAAGAAATGGCAATATCGTCTCATCTTGATGTCTCTTACATACATCATGATACTACCAGCCGGTAAGGGATTAACTGAAAGGAAGAAATAGTTTATGCATAATGTATTACATGATAAAAAATATACAAAAGTGGATAAAAATCTGCAGATCACAGCATTATGAAAGGCAGCAAGATCATATGCTAAAATGTCATAAAAAATACGAGTACTCAGCGATAATTTTCAGACCATGATATATTGATATATATATGATATTCTATATTTTTCCTCATATGGTGGTACAACAAACAATTTTTTCAGGTTTTAGTTCCATGTGTGTAATTTTCCTTTAACATTAGCCATCAGAGTTACTTTTTTAAATCGATATATGTATGCGAATTTTGAAAAATTTGTTGGTACATTGTTGGTTGGTACAATTTGTTGAGCTTGAGATCTAATTGTCATTTCAATTGTCAAATTACTCGTTCCTTACGATTTCTACATTACTTATAAATAACTGGCCTCTGGCCGAGATTTTGTTCGCGTGGAATAGTTACTAACACGCAGCGGCAACTCTCAAGAGAAAAAAAAGCCCCGATTTTTAAACCCTCTTCGTTGTTACTCCGCTCCTATTGGTCTTAGCGTGATGATATATAGCCTATAACCATTTTCGATAAATTAGCAATATAACATTTAATTTATCAAATCGGCCCAGTAGGTCTTGAGATTACCCTCTACAACGTCACGAACTCATAAACTTTTTTATACCTCTTTATAATATTAGTATAGATGAAAGTTATTATATTAATCTTGCTTGTCGTTCAGTTTGTTTTATTTTTTTTATCGCAATTTAATAAGACATACTTACCATGTTCTATCACCATTGTGTCGTTTTAACCCACTCTAACGAAAAATTGTAAACGACAAGGTACATGAACACTCTTATTTAAAAAACAATTCGTGTATCAAACAAAGCCGACCTTAATTAAAAAAAGTTGAAACTTTCACACAGCGCGAGTTTTAAGACCGCGCATTAATTTGATGGCGGACAAACGTCCTATTACCGTGGATAAATGAATCATTTTTCGCTATTTCTCGCTCTCTTTAAATTTCCCACCTCCTTAAGCTAAGAGGACTGGTAATGACGTTTACAGTCGGCAATGACGCCATAAAACGAAGCCAAGCCGTTCGTAATAATATCTTTAAAAAGATCGTCACCTGTGCTCGCTACCAATGGTGCGCGATACTATTCGAATGGTTGGCCCTTTTTTTTCTCGAACTGACTACCCTATTGACCTAGCAATATCTTAACAGCTTCACCGGACCACTAAGGCGGGCGCTTAAGGCATAAGTCAAGAAATCGGACCAATAGACTAGATTAGGCCCCCCATGGCAGCAACTCAAGCCTAGGTTCGTTCCCTCGGCGTGGAGCCCTTGAGTACGCTGCTCGCGCGATACACTCACACAAAATCTTACAACACTGTGACAATATTACACATATCACCTCCACACATGTGCCTACCAAACCGAGGTGTGTCGTGCACTCTTGAGTTAGTTGTCAGATAAAATCGACTGAGTGCCCTAAGCGCTCGCCTTAGTAGTCCGGTGAAGCTGTTAAGATCTTGCTGGGTGAATAGCGTAGTCAGTTTGAAAAAAAAAATCGAACACGAATATTTAATATTTTGTTATATCTCATGAGGCTTATTTAGCAATTGGCATTAACATATAAACGCCTAAAAACTAACTTCATTGTAATTTTCATTACTTTTTGTACATTTAATACACTCGTATTACACATTTAAATATCATATAATCTTGATAGACATAAAGTAGGTGTTACAAATGATCTAAAAAAAAAATTATACAATTTAAAAAATCTGCTTAAGTTAACTATAACGTATTCTTTGCGAACAAGTGGTACGGTCATTTCTTCGACGAGCTTGCCTAATAGGGTATTTAATTATGAAGCAGGATATAAAAAGCTACGACTGCGCTACAACACAAGACCCGTAAAGACCTCAAGATCAAAGCATAATGAATGTAAATGAACGAAATGTGTTTTAAGTGGCTTCTGGTTTTTATAATTCGAATTTGAATATAATTCGAAGACTATTTTTATAAATGTGAAAAATTTTATATGCATTTTAAATATCGAATTAGACAAGTTTTTTAAAAATACGTGGCACAGTTTTATTGTAATTTACTAGCTGCCTGGAGTTTCGTTCTCTTTGAAGTATCACCTACTCATCAGAAGCAGTAACTTTATCCTAGATTATTAGTACACTGTACTCATTTTTGTAGCCCAGACGTCGTTTATAGAAGAAAAGAAGAAAAAATCTTTATTGTTGAAAATCATCACAAAGACATAAACTATAACATAAATGAATGAAACATACATAGCTTATTAGAATATCCATCGATGACACCATCATTCAGCTACGTGCTGCAGTACAACTGGGTGGTACTGAATCGCTGATTTTCAATAGGGGATCACAGTAATGTAAGGACATGTAGTCGGTGTCTTTACAAAAATATTACAGCACTTATGACATGCAAACAATAAATCATAATAATAAATAAACATTGAAATTACAAAAAACTTAAATTTAAGTAAAGTATATAAGTGTAGGGGGGTTTTCAATGATGCAGCGATTTTCTTAATACAACAAACTATATTTTTTAAAATTACAAAAAAAACACTTGAACTTAAAAATACGTCTTAGCTTTACGTCGTACGTCATTAACACAGTGAGAGGAAGTCTGTCAGTGCTGCCTCTTGTGACAAATTGTCGAACTAATGGTTCGTTCAGAAATATATTCCTACATAAGTTTGTGTAAATTTTCATGATAGTCAGTTGAGTAATTAGACGCAAAACTGCCACAAATATACATTCGTGTAATCGCATTTATAATATTAGTATTAAAAAAAAAATATAGTAAAATTATTACTAAACAATGGTAATGATTTATTATTGTCGATCATTATACGTCTTAGTAATCTGTTCGTACTTTTCTGTAACTTACTTTACAGCAAAGAGGTGCTAATAACATTTCCTGTGTTGTTTAAGTTCTGAATTATCTAGTGCTATGGCAGTACAGATAATGAAGCTTTGATTTAGTTTGTCACTTACTTACATTAGAATCAGAAGACACCACGGTCGCGCGCCTATACATACATAATGAATCTGTTATATGATTTTTATTGTTATTCAATTTGATTTTTTTTTCAAAAATTTTGATTGATTTGTTTATAAGTTGCTGAAGAAGTTTTACTTCAATAATATCACGGAGGATGAATTTTGAGACGCCACAAAATTTCCATGAAAAATTCGACCACCATGTTCTTGTTAGAACGTTGAAATTGTCACAACACACTTATAATATTATTACCTACACGACAGTGGTAGTAATAATCTGAAATATTGGTTGCTAATAATTATATTAAAGAAAGAAACAGTTTATGTTGGTGCATAATGATACTCACTTGGTATTTGGCATTCGTTTTAGTATACTTAATTCTATTTGAGATTGTATTTGAACGAAATTATAAATTTCTAACTATTAACTAAGTGATAAATCATAACAAATTAATTAAATTGAGTTGTGACACAAACGAGTATCAAACGCAGTAATATTATCAGGAAATAATCAATTTCGTTGCACAGCGTGCAGCTAGCGAGAACAAACTCGATACAGGGAGTCGCGACAGCTAAACACGTATGGTTGAGGAGGTAAGCGTTAGCGTTTATCAATCAATTATAACGTTCATCAATCCTTTTGATGTATTTCGTTCCACAAATAAGCGTAGCATAGCTTTTTTTGTTTCCTGTTTTTTCCATCCTAAGGAAAAGCAAAGGTATGTAGATCATACAGCCAAGTCAGATGTCATTTCATAATTGCCAATTCTGGCAAAACTTACATGTCTTGTGATGAAAAAGTAATAGAAAAGAAATTTTCTAATTTTTTTGTTGATAATCGTCGGTATCCACTAAACAAATAAAAAAGAAAATTAGTTATAAAGCAGAGAAGAAAAGATACTTAACTATTTGGTCTTCCCTAATTTAAACATAGACAATTAAATATTTCCCAGTATATTAATAATTCGAGTTATTTCATAGTGATGAAACAAAAAAACAGGCACTTTGCGCGGTTCAGTACAGTTTCTCTCTAATTAGTAACTTGAAATATTTTTTAATGTCTAACTGTCCCATATAGTCTCAGCAATACTTGAAACAGAAAAGCACTCACTCTGATTACCTGTTTTCTTTTTTCTTGTTATTTTTGGGACCTTTTTTAACTATTTACACAACCTATTTAAAAGTGTACATAAATAACGGTTTGATTAAACGTTAATATATAAGTATATAATCTATAAGTTCATGCCTTTGGTGCATTACTTATCACGATGCTAAGAGACAATGGAACCATTATTTTAAACCGACCAAGTTAACAATGAACTGAACGTTGATTAAGCGGTAGGTAGTATACTTGTATAAATTATTTTGCTCTTATTAGAATTTGTAATATTTTAAATATATTATCTGGACATTAAATACTGAAATTAGAAATGTAATGATATCAGTATATCTATTCTCGTAGGGAATAATATCTTAAAATTTAAACTAAATGCCTTCAATAGACTTAGCTTGAAACAATAAATCATCCATTCTCACAAACTATCCAGTTTATCTTTATATATATATACTTCTGTACGTGTGTATGTCACTGAACTGCTCCTAAACGGCTGGACCAATTTTGATGAAATTTTGTGTGCGTGTTTCAGTGGATCCTAAAATGATTTAAATTTACAATTGCATCCGGTAGGTGAATGCATCCGGCATTCTAGATTTTTTTTTAATTGTCAAGGCAGGACAACGTCCGCCGGCTCTGTTAGTAATATTAACGATATGTTTTATTAGTTTTTATGTGAAACTCACGATCACTGATACAAGAAATGTACTTGTTTTAGCAACAACCTGTTTATACATTCATTCTCCAATTGTTATTTATTTTATGTACCTATCCATAACTTAAAGCAATTTTTAATTATATAAAACATAGACTGTACTACAAATGAATAAAATGTGATGTGTCTATATATAATATTCAAAATAACAACTTTATACCAAACTAGTTTATACTAAACTTCGTTCGCGTAGAATAGTTAATTTGGACTAATGCTAACACGCAGCGAAAGTTCTAAAAAATCCGATTTTGAAACATTTTTTTTTTTATTTTATTGCAGCACGACAAAATGACTGTGCTATGCCTAATGGTAAGCATAGTACAATCCAAAAACATCGGCAACCACCGAGAGACAGATTATCCATCACTGGTCGCTGCTGTCATGCTGGCCTGTGTAAGTGTCTCTTCACGTTACATTAGCAATCCTAATAATTTTAGATTATTAGGAATAATTTAGATTCTAATGATTTTAACATGATTATATATAGACTTTAGACTTCCTTGATAAATTACCTATCTAATATTGAAAGAACTTTTCAAACTGGACCATTAGTTCCTGAGATTAGCTGCTTCAGCAAAACAACCCCCCTAGTATTATAATATTGGTATAGATTACTACTCTTCTCTCGTACTTGATTCCAGTCGTCATTCAAATAACAATAACTTTTGGTAGAGTGAACCGATTTCAATGAAACAAAGACTGAGTTATTCTCAAGGATATGCTTTATGATTTTCTTAGTAAAGTTTTATTTTGAACTCTGTAACTTTGCAGTAACACAAACAGACAGACAGACATTTCTAAAAATGATTGAAATTTATTTTATAACTTAGTACTAGACACCTACAACATTTTTTTCCATGAAATTCGAAAAAGTACAGACACATTCTATTTAAATTCTTATTATATGTATAGATATATAGATACTGTTGTCCCAATTTCTGACGATGTTTGAATAAGCTTAACTTATGCTCCACTTATTTAAATAAATAAAAATTTACAAAAAAAAATTGAACCAACTTCGATATCAAAACCCATACGGCACTGAAAAGCGAAAAATAAATACATTATTAATTCAACCAAATAAAATAAAATATGAATATTTGCACTACCTAATAATATATTTGAAATCGGTGCCAACCATATTTCATATCATCTACATACAACGTTTAGGTTCACTCTCGCGTCTATTTGTATAGTGTAATATACTTTTTTATACCTACAACAAATTAGAAATTTAGGTTGGCACCGACTTCCAATATATTATTAGGTAGCGCAAATATTCATATTTTATTTTATTTGGTTGAATTAATAATGTATTTATTTTTCGTTTTTCAGTGCCGTATGGGTTTTGATATCGAAGTCTGTTCAATTTTTTTTTGTAAAAATTTTTATTTTTCCATTTTTAGTGTATATAAATATATTTATCTGGTTCTAATTAATTATAAAATAAGTTCATAACTTGACAAACAAACATGATATTACACCGTACTAGATCCAACTGGTCAAATTAGGTTGATTGTGAACGAATTTCAGAACCTCATCTTTCCTAATGTCCGTTTCACGGAAATTGCCTCAACAGTCATAACCCCACATGTAAGTCCTCGTCAAACGAGTCTTATGTACCCAAACACAAGATAGCTGCTGTAAGCTGTTGAGGAGTTCCATTCTTCATTTTCATGATCAACTCAGGATTGATTAATTGATATTCTTATCATTACAACAGGTTGTTCCAAGTTTTCATTAAAATTAGCTTATGGGGAAGTTCATTTATTCATATAAGCTTTATTCATCCCTTTATTTTCAACCCTTATGGTTGGATTTTTTTTTAATTTCAAGAACACCATTCCCAGTTATCAAATTTCAAATAAAATTGTTGAAATCGGTATCAAGTACACGAAAATACGTAGACACGAATTGGGTGAAAATCAAATAAACGATATTTAACCCCTTTAGGGGTCGAATATTTTATTCAAATTTATATGGGACTACCTTGGAGTATAGCCGAATCAAACAAAAAAAGAATCATTAAAATCGGTTCACAACTGACGGAGATATCGATTAACATACATAAAAAAAAAAAAAAACATACAACCGAACATAGAACCTCCTCCTTTTTCGAAGTCGGTTAAAAATGGGTTCCACACAAATACAATAATCTAAAAAAGCAGTGTCCAGCAAGACCGCCCCTTACAAGCACGATAACACTGAACAATAACGGGTTACAGCTATTTTTTTTAATGTACCCATTTTTTTTTTTATTGATAAAACGATCATTAAACAAACCCAGGTACCGAGTTATCTACAAGCTATTGCTGGTAGTCAATAAGTCCCAGCAATCTTATGGTAGTGCGGTAGCTGGCTGGGCATTAGTTGCACCAGAACCGCGAGGAAACAAGGATGTCGCTGTATTTGGTTACCCATTATGTTTAAGGTAGATGCATTTCTACGAGGTACGGATGAATAGTATGAAATTATACGTTTTACATACCCTTTATCTCTCTGTCCTCTATTAATCTGTGACGCTTTATAGGTGGTAGCCACGCTGAACCTACTACTGCCATCAGCATGAATGGGTCGGCTCACCCGGAGTACTATCACCCTCTCATAAGAAACCAATGTGAAGTAACAGTGCTTGCATTGTTGCGTTTCAATCGGTCAGTGAGAACACCGGAGGCCCATCGCTCCTCACCTCCCCTTCTCCTCTTCACCCCTCCCCCTCCCAACACAGGCTGGCAACGCAATTGCGACTACCTAGTGTTGCATGTGTCTATGCACGGTGGTGATCATTTAACATCAGGTGGCCCACCTATTTATTTGCCTCCTATGATTTAATACAAAATCTTCCTTACCAATTTCTCTTATTAATCTCTCAGTTAATTGAAAAAGAAGTATTTAGATTTAGTAATCGTATTAGTATAAAAAGTAATTGTTCAATAAAATATAATACAATGGGAAATAGTTTACAAAAAAGTCTCACTACGGTCTTATTCAATATAATTTCGAACTGAAATAACGAAGCGTAAAAATATTATACATTCGTCGTATAAGTCGCGTTATTCATCCGATGCCAGAGAAACGCAGATGCGAGTGAAATCCTTTCCTAAACGATTGTTAGGGATTCATTGTATTTCACATAATATAGTATTTATTGCTCTAATGATTTACCTTTCGCGTGTATTGTTCAGTTTTGAATACATGACGCGTTTTGTACAGCATTTATTTCAAATGCACTATTATAGAAATGTATAGGACCTTAAATAATTAAATAACATACGAGACGATTTCACAATTTTGAACTAAAAATAACTTATACATCGGGGCAGCGATAAAATGGCGTCCATGTAGATGTATGACGTCATACATAGTGACGTCATACATATGATTTAATCGATTAATCTGTTAAGAATAATCGAATAACACGTTAACTGATTTAGAAACACAACACTGACTATAGTTAGGACGAATTATTAGTAGATGTGACTAGCACAACTGCCTGAGCACGTATGTCCAGCATCTAGTCATCGGTCGCCTTTTAAGGCATCAAGATACATAAGCAGTCTATACCTTCGATTAAATAGCGTCTCAAATCCGAGGTAAATAATTAACTGTCAATAACTTCAACCGATATCGTCTGAGGTCATTAGTAACACACGATATAGTCAACAGTGCGGTATCGCAGGTCAATGGTAGCTCCTTTGATATACATTATCTCTATATATATATATGACAATAATTGTATTTAGACTATAAACTAATGAAAGTAGGTAAATAAGGGGCATCCTAAAATATATATTACTTAGAATTTTGATCGATAAATATGTATATATATATGTGTTTTCTGCCCAGCTAAGGCAACTCTCCTAACCGACGCAACTAGACTCATATCGAGACAAGAGGTACGCGGGCTGATTTATGCACGCAGAAAGGACACGCGCGTACTGAGCAATAAATATCAGTGTACCGCACTGACCCACCGGAGAGCTTTTGAACGCAAGTGTGTAAGGGCGATTTATAATGGTTAACATTTTAAACAATTCTTTAAAAACGAGAATAGGATGATTCTAGTAAATAATTCTTTAGGCGTATTGAGGAATAAATGAGAGAGAAGTGCCATTGTCGGGTCGGTCACGTTGCATCGGGTTTATTCGGCCCCGTTCGTCATCACGTGCGTTCGAGTTGCAATATCTACGTCTTCCAGTTTTTTATTGCTTTAAAAAAGGAGGTTCCGTATTCCAGCAGAACGTATATATAAAAAACTAACTAAATAACCGTTTAATTAGTCCTTGTGGAATTTATGACGAAAATATGTATGTATGATTCAATGCTCGCGATTTTATCAGAAATTAGTGATCCCATTTGAGTAGGGTTTTCATAGTTGGATACCTATTTTTTCAGGGAGTACTTTAGTAGATAAAAAAAAACATTAGTGTTAAAAATATATAGTAGGTATTATTTGAATGTTGTAATTGTATCTCAGTTTTTTTTAATAAGAAAAGATGTTATTTAAAATTTGGACAAAATATCATTTTACATTTTTAAATTCCTGTTTTTTAATTTTTCTTTAATATTTGATGTGAAACATCTATAGGCGAGGGTAAACCTGATTGTTGTTAGCATGGCGAGACGTGGCTATGCAAAATACGAATTTTGCACTATTAACGAAATTCGAAAACATTTGCAACCCTCTCTATATAAACAAAAGATTCAAATTGTTTTATTGTCAACTCGGTCTACTAGTGTTACGCGGCACGTATTGACGACCTAGCGAATTCTTGTATTTTGAATTTAACAAAAATGAATATTTATGTAATAAAATTAATAAACAGTCATTATGGAACATATTTTTAATGCTTTATCTTTTCGTTATACCGTATCTAATACCTATCATAATCTCTTCTTTTATGCATATAACTTATACAAAACAATTTCGATGTATTACATCTGCCAGGCGTCCCGTGACGGCTCAATTTTTTATGTATTGTAATAATAAAATAATAAAACGTATGTTGTTTGTATAATCAGTGTAGTATTTCGGAGCCTATACGTATTTCAATATTTTTAATCTACATATAGATATTGGTAAATCTGTATGAACTTTAATGTGATGGTTTTTATTTATAAGTTTTCACTTATATCATGTATTTATTGTATTCATTCAAGTTATTACGTATTTCTTTGTTTTATATGGAAGTTTCAATTCGTAACCGGCTATCGACGGAAGTTAAAATGTTGGAATGAACCAAAGTTTACAATAAAGGAAACAATCGTAATGAAACTATGACATGATAGAAATTGGCTAATTACTATCCTTGAGATAAAAATCTACCTTCAAGCCCTTATAGGTACGTTCCAATAGCTGGTATTCAAGTCAGTCTTTGTATAGCATGTTCCCTAATTTAGATCAACCGTCTATAAAAAAAAAAAACTCATAAGAAAGAATAAAGAAAATCTAAGTGACACACAAAACTTTTATGCCTATCTGTGCCATCTATAACTCGAATAAAACCTCATGAATTCATGTACGTATTTCCTTATTATTTATTAGCCATATTTTTTCCCGGTGCGGTGCCGACATTTTCCAATATTTACGGTCAATGATATACTAATATAGGCCGTGAAAATAATACATACAACAAGTAGGTAACGATATATTGAAAGATAAGGACGATAAACTTAATTCGTTTGACTAGATATAACCTACATTACAATTGAACCTTGAAATAAACCTTCTTTTATACATCTGATGTAAATATTATACCCTATTCTGTAACATGCCGTAAGTCTATAAAAGGAGTAGCGAAAAAGGAGTGGGGATGGTGTAGTCCGGTGAAGTTGTAAAGGCCAAAAAATTAAGGCCAATAGCATAGTCAGTTCGAGAAAAAAAAAGGAGTGGGGATCATTCTCTCGCGTGTTGTCGGAGCGTTCACATCTCTATGTATATATATAGTTTATTATGTATATTTTTTTTTTATTGAAGCAGAATTAAGTGACTGCACTATGCTTGATGGTAAGCATAGTACAATCCAAGAACAGTGGCGATCACCGCAAGACAGATCATCCATCGTCGGTCGCCATTGTCATGCCCGCCATAATGACGAAAGTCACCCAGTACTGGATATGCACAGCCTGATCCCGAAACGCGACGCGTAAAAGCGAGTCACTATGACGGGCTTTTTCGCCATGTACATGGTGGTTGCGACTCAGTCGGGGTATATAACCCTACCACCCCGCTATCGCCATTGCCTCGTTCGTTGATCAGCAGCGTGCACCACGTGCAGGTGAGGTTGGCTTGGGTGTCTCAAGTCTTAATATGTTACTCGACATCCCTTACATCCCAAAATTTATACAGTAGTAGATCACTGTATCAGTTACTAAGAAAGAAAATACATTTATTGCAGGAAACACATGGATAAACACAATAGTAGAAAAATAGAGTTACAAAGATGTATATGCCATAGAAAAAGAATATATATCAAAAACTATTAAGATTAAACCACAGTTGAACTGAAAAGGCGCACAATTCAGAATGTGCTGGCTGTCATCCTTATAAATGACCCAGCGCTGATTTTTCACTGTGGCCAAGTTTATATATCTAATGTCAATAACACTATGATTATCATATTATAATAACACTATAATTGTGAGGTTTATTATGTAAAAACTTGGTTTCAAAGGATGACGTCAACATAGGTGATGTCATATGTTCATAACTGCCTCCTTAATATCACCATTTATGATGAAAATACAGTTTCTTTGTTGCTTAACCATATCAATACAACTAAACAACTATACAACCGGCAAGTCAATCCAATACATCAAAGGACTACAATCATTTGATGCAGATTTATTCGTAGATAGTTTTTGGCTTTGTTTTTCAAATTCGATTGACCATTTGTCATTTATTTAACGTCCATGGAAAAGGGTGAGAATCGTATAATACATAAATAAAAAATAAAGAAGGTTAATTGAATCTTTTAGATTTGTAATGTGGTAGGACATAGTAATTCTGTATAAACCAAGCTTCCGCCATAATATTTGATTGAATAAGGCGTTACTTTGCAGTAACCCATCATTAAATATTATAGTGGACGTTACTTTGTTACGTTAGTGGGCAATCTATTCCAGGTTGAAATGAAAAGTAACATTCCCGCCATAATGTCACGTTTAGGTGGAAAGAGAATGCTTAGTCCAGGGAAACTTTGAAGAGCAATCGAAACAATAGCATTATTGCGAATGAAAAAGCAAGTGGCTAGTGTTAATAGCGAAAGTAGTAATTGAAGTATGGCCTATTTGACTATTGTTTATTGGGTTGCGTAACACCTTTTTTAAGCTACAAACCTTTTATTATAACTCATTGTATTGACGGGAAAATCACGTCTTTTTTCCCGACCTGACTACGCTATTGACCTAGCAAGATCTTAACAGCTTCAGCGGACGAAAATCACGTCTCGAATAATTTGCTGTTTATTTAATTAAATGTTGCATATTTCCTCATAATTCATCCTTATCTAATACCTTTAAACGAGTAATTCTTGTATATTTTTATATATACTCAGGACCTCGGAAACGGCGTCATCTATTTCCGTGTAACTTAGTATGTAGGTATTTTCGGGGATGATAAATCGATCTAGCTAGGTTTGATTCATAGAAAACTTTTTTATATGAGTTATCAGGCAATGAAAAAATATGGCTAAATATAAAGGTAAATTTCACCGCCGCTGTCAAAACAAAAATAGCTCAGATGGAAATCCGCTGCTTTGAAAATTCGTCTAACCCTAGTACGAATCCTTTTAGAAGCTTTTTTGTAAGAAAATGCTGATTTTGCAATGTAAACCTAAGAGTTTGTTTTGATTTAACAAATTTTTTTTTAAAGAACCGAGCTAGGCTCGGTCGTCCAGGTACTTAATATTATAAATGCGATTGTAAGTTTGTTTGTTTGTTACGCTTTACCTCCTTATTTATCCAACCAATGATCATAAAGTTTTGCGTACAGATTGTCAGTATTTTCCAAATGTCAATCTCCAACGTAACTGTAGTGTACTGGCCTTCAATAAATTTGTATAAGAGTTTTTGGCGGGATGTCAGTCTGTCATGTAGTGGATTTTATATTTTATTCATAATCTTGTGTTATTAGACTCTATATTTTGTAAATTTGGTGGTGTTTTGCGTAATATAGTTAGTTTATTGTGCATAAGTGAAGTGAATGGAAAATAATACCACGGAGCATGAAATTCTGAGATGCCACAAAAACTCCCTGGAAGGTTCTAACAAGGGATCCACCATTTTGTTAGAATATTGACTGACAAGACGCTTATTATTGAAATGATTGCACGATGCTTGTAATATTATTGACTACGTGACAATGGCAGTAATAATCTGAATGATTGATTGCCAAAAATAAAGATAAAAAAAAATGTATAATCTCGATGGTCTTGCTCGTGTAAAGAAATGAACGTAGTGTGTGTTGGCGTCTCTTCTAAATAAATTATGAAAAGATATTTGTGAGTATAAATATTACAGTAACAACTAATGACATCTATCGGTGTCATACATACATTAACCGGTGATCATTACAGGATATTATTTTTAATCGTAAGAACATATTCTGTTCCCGAGCCGCGAGCAAATGCCAATTCTTTAATAATTATAAATAAAGACTATATTTTAATCCTAGTTAATTTTTCGGTTTTATTATCAATCCTTACTAATATTATAAATGCGAAAGTAACTCTATCTGTCTGACGTGCTTTCACATCAACCGATTTAAATGAAATTTGGTACACAGATAGTCTAGAGCTTGAGAAAAAACATGGCTACTTTTTAATTAATAATTAAATATTCCTAAAGTTTTTTTAATATCAAAGAACTACACACAAATCTGACCACACCTTAACACACAACACTTGTACTACAGGCAATAGTCCAGGAAGACGGTTACATCAAGCAAGCATGTTGTGAATATGCTTCGCAAATATACTGTTCACACCAATCTAAGCCTTAACACAGCGCAAATACGGACTAGATGGGTATCCGAAAATTTAAGTCTGCTAAATTTATAGGTCTGTTTTCCGACAGTCCTGTACCTTATTCTGCGAATGCACGAAACTATTTACGTAAGGAATTCACATTTGAAAGATATAATCAGGTAACTACGTATATCTATTTTGTTGACTGTATAAGATCAAGAAGGAACAAGAGTTCTTAGGAACATAATTACTTAATTAAACAAGTTAAACTTTTCAGACATTATTTGTACTTTTATATCCTAACCATGTACCCTTATATGCTGATCTTTCTCCAACACCACAGATCTATACCCGTTCCTATCCAGTACCTTTCCTCGTTACCACCCAGTCAGTCTCAGTTCATTCCTAGCCTCGGTCCGTAACACTAAAAATCCTTATAATTCAGTGTTCAATAATGTGATCAATTCTTTTTTAAATAATAAATGTATAATTAATTAAATAAATCTCTTTTTTTAAAAAGGATTTTTAAGATCCCTATAACAGTACGTAATTAGAAGTTCCGACAAACATTTCAATGTAGAGTTGTAACTACATGATTTACATTTAGATTTTATTTATAACAGTAGTATAGAATTTGATTTGTAGAATTTTGACTGAAACACGTCCCTAACCTAAGTAATTGCGAATGAAAATGTGAGTTTGTTTATTTGATACACTTTCATGCCATGTTTATTCAACCAATCATAATGAAGTTTTGCATAAACTTTTAGTGCCACAAATAAGAATACAGTACTTTTTAATTACAAAAAATACTATTCCTGAGGTATTCCTTAAGGTCAAATCTATATTGACGTGTGCTAAGCGGCGGGTTGAGCTTGATATGTCTATAATCACGAAAGTTGTTACAACTATTGTTTTTTCTTTGGAAACTTTTTTAATAATATTCCTTTTGCTATATTAAGTCACCAATATCTGTTTGGTTCAACTAATTTTCATGAAAATAATATATGTAAGATACTTGAACAAAGGGGATATTTACAAAATATCCAATTTTCAAAGGTCAAACATTTTTTACGACAAAGCATAACAAAGGTGCCTGAAACCACGGCCACAGTGTCTCAGAATATCATTGATTTTGGGCTATGAAGAAATAGATGGTTTTTTTTTTCGAAATGACTACGCTATTGACCCAGCAAGGTCTTAACAGCTTCACCGGACTACTAAGGCGAGCGCTTAAGGCACTCAGCCGATTTTATTTTGGCAACCAGCTCAAGGGTGCACGGCACAACTCAGCTTGGCTGTTGCCTGTTGCATGCAAAATCGCGACCTATCTCAGCTAACCCAGCCAACTATTCATACATGTATGAGTTGTTGAAACGTATATGTGTACCAAGCATACAAGCCTCAACAACTCCTCCATATATTTATTATCGGAAAATTGAGAGTTTTTCAGTTCGATAAGGGAAAAAAAATAAACCCTTCCACTTTCATGTGTAAGGGTGTAGGCGTGCACGTGTGTGGGGGTGATCGTGTAGTGTTGTAGCGGTGATGTGAATATTTGTGTGTCACCGTATCGCGCAAGCAACGCACTTAAGGGCTCCCTACCGAGGGATCGAACCTAGGCTTGAGCCGCTGCCGTGGGAGGCCTAATCGGGTGCGAAATAGATGGTTTTAACGGTAAATCGTTTATTATGAAAGATGGATATTACTGGTTTTCTAATAGTTCACCGTTAATGGTATTTACCAGTGGTAGTGAGTCAAGCGTGGTTGATTACTAATTGAAGTAAAACAAATATATTGTTTTAATACTAAAATGTTAAAGTGCACGCACTGCACAAATTATATAGTACCAGGGCGACCAAGTCTAGCTCGGTTCTTTAAAAAACATTTTTAAGTTAAAATAAACTATTAGGTTTGCCTCACAAAATTAGTATGTTTTTACAAATATATATATATATTAAAAAAGATATCTCTTTTGCTGTCACTCGGATTCGAACTGGGGTTATACGAATTTTCGAAGCAACCAATTTCCTTCTGAACTATTTTTGTTTTGACAGCGGAGACAAAATGTGCCTTTATATTCTAGCTATATATTTTTATTGCCTGAAAACTCAGTTAAAAAAGTTTTCTATGAATAAAATCTTAATCTAATAAAATTAATATTTTTCTATCAAAAAAAATATATCTCTTTTGCTGTCACTCGGATTCAAACTGAGGTTACACGAATTTTCGAAGCAACCGATTTCCATTTGAGCTATTTTTATTTGACAGCGACGGCAAAATTTACCTTCATATTGTAGCAATATTTTTCCATTGCCTGAAAACTTAGTTAAAAAAGTTTTTAATAAACCTAGCTAGATCGATTTATCGTCCCCGAAACTACCTACATACTAAATTTCACGGAAATAGATGACGGCGTTTCCGAGATCCTGAATATATACAAATATAAAAATATACGAGAATTGCTCGTTCAAAGGTACTAGATATATAATACCTAACGAGCAATTCGGTTGTGTAACTCCGAAAAGGCTAAGTTAAGAAATAGTTGTTTCATGCCCGCTACGTATATCGATTATCTAAAATGACTAGGTAAATTAAATGATTAAAGAAATAATCGATCAAATATATCATGACACTCAAGATATTTTTTTTTAGAGAGATAGTAAGTAGTTTGCGATAACGATACACATCATGTTGAAAATCAGACGTTAATTTGATAATTGGAAAGATAATGCAAAATTATGTTTAGCAAACGTAGCTACATTTATTTCAAAGTTACCTGTGTGTAGGAAAACAATGAATTCAATATATTATGTTTTATTAATTACTGCGATATCAATAAATATTGTTAACGCATTAAAAACTTATGAAGGCTACAAGTTGTATAAAGTTATACCTAAGGATGAGGAAGATTTGAAAACATTAGAAGATGTACGGACGAATTCTTTGGGAGAATTCTGGGATGACCAGTTTTACGTTAATTATAAAGCACAAATAATGGTGCCATCGAATAATCAGGATGTTTTTCTTAATCAAATGAAGGCGAGTGGTATGGAAGTGACCCTTATCATCGACGACTTGCAGAGGTAAGTTTTATTTACATCAATAATGACATTTTACTTCTTGCAGAAAATAGAAACAATAATTTAATTTACTCACACCAAATTATTTTAGAAAGTAATGATTTATATAACTAGGCAGGTAATTTAAAACACTGCAATGAATTACTGGAGTGGCGAACACACACAGATGTGGATAGGTTTCTTTGGTAGTGAACCGTGTTTTTTTAAATCGGCTGCAAATAGATACCGCAGATCATGAAGGTGAAATATATTCCTTTGTAACCGGCATGAAGGTTTACTTACCTTTAATCGTAAAGAACGATTTATGTTCACGAAGCCACAACAAAGCAAATAATAAACGCTAGAAATTATTAAATCTGAAGTTTCAAGAGTCGCAGTAGTAGGTATATAAACAATGCAGAAGTCTATACTGATTACTGACTTATATTAATATTCCAAAAATAATGTTACCTACTTGCTAACCAATTTCTCCTAAACAATTTGAATTTAATAAAGCACTGGATGATTAAAATCGATTAATTAGGATATATAAGTTTATTAACTCATTTATTGGCTTATATAGAGTTACAGAGGAATATCTTTTTTTTATATCAAAGGAGGCAAACGAACTGGTGGGTCACATGATGTTAAATGATCACCACCGTCCATAGACACCAGCGACATCAGGGCCGTCACAAGTACTTTGCCAGCCTGTATATGGGAGAATGGAGAGGGGAAGGAAAGGGAAAGCAGGAAAGCGGAAGGGACGTGGGCCTCCGGCTCTCTCACTGACCGAACGAAACAACAACAATGCAAGCACTGTTATTTCACGTCGGTTATCTGTGGGAGGGGTGGAACTACCCCGGAGGAGCCGACCCATTCATGCTGAAACCAAAAATAGCTTTAGCGGGCCTCTACCACCTACGAATTCCATATATAAATATAAACTTTTAATTCTATGTATTAAACTAGTATACTTATATTACATATGTATTCTTTTTTTTTATTTATTCGTTTTGTTAGAAGCCTCTTCTATATTTTCACTACCTACAAAACTTTTTTGTTTGATAGCAATACTGCTAAATAGCTGGAAGAAAATCTTTGTAGCATTAAGCTCACCAGTATATAAACTCAAAAGTGCCATAAAGTGTTCAACCATGAATACTTTCTATTTTTTTTTTATCTGATGAGCATCGAATGAAATTTAAGAGACCTCGCTATTTCACTCAATAAGGTTAATCCAATGAAATTAAATAACAATTATAGTTCGTTCAATTAACTCTATGCAATTATAACAATATTTTGTACAAATATGGTAATACAATTTACGTTTACTTGATCCAGAGCAATTGATGATCAACTGAAACCTGCGAATAATGCGCGGAGTTCTGAAACATTTCATGGATATAGTTGGGACAGATATCATAATCTTGATGAAATCTACGCATGGCTCGATGAATTAGAATCAAACTATCCGGATATTATAACAGTAGTTACTATGGGACGATCCGTAGAAGGACGAGATATCAAAGGGATCACAATCAATTATAGATCAAATCGAAACAACACTTTAATAGGAATGCTTGAAGGAACTCTACATTCAAGAGAATGGATATCGCCAGAAACAGTTACTTGGATAGTTAAAGAATTTCTGACAAGCAGCGATCCCGTTGTTAGAGCTATGGCTGAAAGTTTGGAATGGCATATCTTCCCTGTGGTCAATCCTGATGGATACGTTTACACATTTACGACGGTACAGTTTTTTTAATTAATATTATTTTGTTAATACATATGTCCATATGCTAATATGTAACTTGTTTGCAAATATAATTTATCGCATTTAAAATGGTATACTATACAAATTTACCTAATACTTGATCTTGTCCGCGGCTTCGTTTCCATGGTTCCATAAGGTCTAAATTGTATCCTACTTTTGAGCTACCGATAATATATATACAAAATGATATATTGATCGGTTAAGTCATTAAGATGTGAAACTATAACAAACAAACTCTTATTTGTATTTATAATATTAGTTAGAATACAAAAAATAAAATTTCTAGCTATTAACCTACGTAAAATATGATTTGGTAATACAATTCGAATTATTGTACTATTATTGCTGAATGTACTAATCACCAACACTTAATTTAAAATTGTTACAAAGCGATCTATGTAGGTAATTAAATCTTTGGATTTAGCTATTCAATCTAATACCTATTTTGTAATAGATTATTTTTTTTTATTACAGCATCGAATGTGGAGAAAGAATCGAAGCCCTAATAATACAATCTCCTGTGCTAGTTCTGGAGTAGACGATGATATGAGCCATGGTGTGGACTTAAATAGGAACTTTGATTTTGTTTGGATGTGTATGTATTTAATTGATTTATAAGTTAATTTAAAAATAGAAAATAAACGTACCAAGTTTATTGCTGTTAAAATAACTGCTACGAATAATATAAAAATGAAACATTAAGATTTTTTAGTTGTACCTCATTTCTAATTTCAACTTTCAAGCAATTACAGAAACTAGAATTTTCATAAACTCATTTCAAGGTTTACGTGGAATAATATACTTAGTTAATAAAGCGATAATTTATCAATAATTGTCATTATTTACATATCTATTTTTATTTCTGTCCAAAACAGCAATCGGAGCATCAGACAATCCTTGCACCAATACTTATGCAGGACCAAGCCCTTTCTCTGAACCGGAGGCTCTAGCTATTGCTCAGTACGTTCTCAACTTGAAGAGTCGGGGCCAGTTCATCTATTACATCGCTTTCCATTCCTACACTCAGTTGATTATCATACCTTATAGCCATGTTAGTGGTACCGATGTTTTACTCGCCAACAATTACGCTGATATGGTAAGCTGATATAGTTGTTTTATAACATTTACTAAGGTTTAAATGTAACATATTCTTAATTTTTTTTAATAGTACTCAAATAATGTCTTAGAAATAGCAACAGTATAATATTGAGATGAAAAATTATAGTGCAATAGTAGAGAATTTTCTAATGCTTAACTAGTTAGATTCTATCCTCAAGACGAAGTATGTCACCAAGATTTTTTGTTTACTTTTATTTTGGCAACCAATCTATCAGATTATTACTGCCATTATCGCGTAGTTAATAATATTACAAGCGCTGTGTGATTATTTCAATATTTCCATATCTCACTATTCTAGCAAGATGGTGGATTCCTTATAAGAACATTCCAGGGAGTTTTTGTGGCATCTCAGAATTTCATTCTCCGTGGTATTATTTTCCATTCACTTCACTTGCGCACAATAAAGTAACTATATTACGTAAAACACCATCGCAAAAATATAGAGTCAAATAACACAAGATTATGAATAAAAAATATAAAAGCTACTACATGACAGACTAAAATCCCGCCAAAACTCCCAACAAGCTTTATTAGGTGTATTGGGGCAATACACTAGGTAGTAAGTTCCTCTAGATAGAGTATGTACTCTTTTAAGTCACAGTGTGGACTAAACCCTAAACCTAAACTCTGGAAGCGTATAAAAGAATACTAATATTTAAAAATTTTAGAAATCAAATTACCTAAGAAATATTTTTGATAAATGAAGATTTGTATGTAATGCTAACGTTTTGTAATTAAAAATGTGGCCTATTAAACTAAATTTGCAAATACTCTCGTATCATCTTTCTAGCAACATCCATTGAGTATTATAATTACTAATGGTTTTATATCATCTCATTTCAGTACGAGATCGGTATAAGAAGTGCAGAAGCTTTAGCCAAACGTTTTGGAACTGTCTATCGAGTTGGTGTATCGGCAGATGTAATGTGTAAGTTTAACTTTGCGATCCAAGTAACAAGAACAAAGGTATTTATTAATATAGCATCAAACACGTTGTGGCGAAGAAATGAAACAACATTTTCCCACTTCAGGACTGTATTTGTAGAGTGACTTCTTACAAATTATTTCTGACGAGGGCCTTCCTACAATTTGTCCCGACTATCCGTGCATTTTTATACAAAAATTAGTAGGCTAGACCTCTTAGTCACTGCACTCGTTCGTCGAAACATTCTACTTTATAACACAATTTTACAAACTTAGAAAACTGTAGGTTGAGTAATAATACTTATCATGAACATTTTATGACCATACACTAATAATAATAATAATAACTTTAAAACTTTTAAAACTTTTAAACTATGCTATATAAAATTCAAAGATACACGAGAAAACCTAATACTCATGTGCATATTTATAAAATAATAAAATTGAGTAGATGGTAGAGCCACTCTGAAGCTATTACTGGCTTCAGTATGAATGGATCGGCTTGCCCGGGATAGAACCACTCTCTCATAGAAAACCGACGTGAAGTAACAGTGCTTGCATTGTTATTACGTTCGATCAGTGAGAGCGTCAGAGGCCCATCTTTCCATCCCATCCCTCCCCTCCTATCTCCTCCCCTCCTCTCTCCCCATCACCTTTCTCACATTCCCCCAAAAACACAGGCTGGCAACGCACTTGCCATTCCCCTGGTGTTTTTAGTGTCTATGGACGACGGTGATCGCTTAGCATCAGTTGACCCCGCCTATTTGTTTGCCTCCTATACGATATATAGAAAAAATATACAAATCAAACACGTTATAAATAAAACATCCTCGACAGTAACCAATAAGAGATCAGTAGTCTGTCGTCGGTCTTAGTTGTTATACTGACTTACAAGCCTCTGCTAAATATAATCTGTCAGATCTCAAAACAGGAAAAGCTAAAAAAAATACTGTAACAGGTCTCCCACCATCACCATCCCGTTTGATTACTGATTAAAACACTAGTGGAATTATGATGGAAGTGTAAAGCGAGAATGGAGGTTCGCGTCTGATTGAACGTAATTTTCATCTCAAACCACACACAAAAATATTTTTTAATTTAAGATTTCAAACTGTATGATTATAAAATCTATTTATTTCAGATCCAATGAGTGGCACAAGTTTTGATTGGGTGAAATACGCAGCTGACGTACCAGTCACATATCTGATTGAACTGAGAGACCTTGGGGAATATGTATTTCTTTTACCACCTGAACAAATTATTCCGAACAATATTGAAATAATGGACGCTTTCATAGAAATGGATATAGTTACTCGTAGACTTGGATATTATGCTTCAGGAACGAGTTCTGTTGTTTCTTTTGCGACCGTGTTATTTGTTGGTTTATTTATGTTAATCATATTTAATTAAGGATACCGTAATTATTGTAGGTAATATTAAAGTTCAATATTTCTGTTGACATTACAACCAAGTTTCTAATTTGTTATTATACATGATCTACCTGACTCCTGGTCTATAATATATTTGAAAATTAACTTATTTATAAAAAATATGAATATAAAATTATTTAATTGCATACTGTTTAGTTTTTTATTTTTAAGAATTTTCCAACGCTTATTAATATTTTTGGACTTCTGTGCCAAGATAAAGAATACCATAAGTACGGCTACTTATGGTAAGTAACTTTAAGTCATCCAATTTGATAAAGATAACGCATGGTTTATATTTATATTTGAATAGGTACAGTTAATTAAGCATAATATAATGTCAAGTTTTTGTAAAAATATATTTCTTCATAACTTTCCGCGATACATGATTGCTATTTTTTTTTTCGATTTATAATTGAAAATCTATTTTGGTGTCTATTTTTTTTTATTTTATTAAAAATATATTAGTAATAACGGTGATTAATTGTAGAGTATTTTTTTTTTAAATAGATGCATATAATTTCTAAACATGTCGTTATTTCAAATCTGCACATAGCTCTAATTATGATATTAAATCGAACTGTTTCAATACAATTTACTTACCTCTTTAGGTATTGTCTGTAAGGTTCTCAGATATTTTCTATATTTATTATCATTTCTAATAACTATTTTTCTTAAGAAGAATTAGCATTCGAGGAAACAATGTTTATATCAGAACAATATATTTAGTGTAATTTTACTTTATACTTTGTCTTACGTTTTTAATATAACCTAACTATGGGTCGCCATATTTCTATATTCATTTACATTTAGTGCTTGCATTGTAATATGTAATGAAAATACTTTATATTATTTGGAAATGATAAATAAAACTGTAGAAGCTTATGTTCAGTGGGATAAAACATTATCAATAAAAACATTTTTATCAGATATTATCTTTTAATCCAATACCTTCTGAAATAGGTATTTTTGCGTAACAATAATTTAGTTGTCTTAAGAAACACAACAACGATGTATTTGAAACAAATATTTTTTATGTTTTATTTTATTTTTATAATAACGAAATCAGAATATGTGAGCTATAGAAATTATAAAGTGTACAAAATAATACCGGAGACAGAAAATAAAGTGCAATTCTTAGTTGACTTACGAAAAAATAACCAATTTACGTTCTGGAGTGATAAGGTTGAAATTGGCAGTAATGTGAGGATTATGATTGCTCCAGAAAAACAAAAAGAATTCGAAGATTATTTAAATGATGTTGGAATAAACTTTTCCATTGCAATTAATGACGTTCAAAAGTAAGTCGTTTTTTTTTACGCATATAAATAACAAGTTATTAAGACTGCGTTTATTTAAATTCCATGTTAATTTCGTTACTCTAATAATTTATAGAACATATCGTCATATTTTTGTAATACTTGTAAATAAATAAATACGTAAATAAAAGGATATTTAATATACATTACTGTAAATATTTAATTTCTAATATCTTATCTGCATTAATAAATATATAAATATATTTATTTCTTTCCAAAATTTTGTAAAAATATTTATAATGAGGGTCATATTAATATGACGTATTGTTTTGTTTGTATGTATGCATTTCACTCAAAAACGATCGGACCTATTGTTCATGAAATGTTGTATTTAGAAACCTTATACCATGTATATAGGAATTGCCAGAAATACTTATAAAATATATATTTTTTTAATTTTAAATCGATTTTGGTGACATTCTACAGAATGTACACATGGAGATTCCGAAATTGATAGTTTATTGAAATTCACAGTTTTAGAAATTATCCTTTAATAAAACATAAAAGCGAATCGAAAATAACTTGTTTTCTGTAGCTGAATGGATTCTAACAAATTTTAGCAAGGAAATCAGTTATATAGTAGATGTTTTCTAACAATTTCTACTAAATATCGATTTACATTCAACACAGCAAGCGGGTACGGGCTAATTGATTATAATAATTATTTTTGTCAAAATGCTTAAAATAGTACTCATACATGCCAACTTAAAAGAAATACTTTATTTTAGTGCGATAGATGCTCAGCTTTACCGTCCTCCGAACCGTGATACCAGTGAATACGCTTGGGACTACTACCAGACTCTTGAAGAAATTTACGAATGGCTTGACAAAATTGCAGAACAGCACACCGATGTTGTCACTCTTGTGAACATGGGGTATTCTGTCGAGGGTAGACCTATCAAAGGCGTAAAAATAGATTTCAAAAAGCGAGCTGATTCGACAATAGGAATGATCGAAGGTGGCATCCATGCTAGGGAGTGGATTTCACCAGCAACGACTACGTGGATAATAAAGGAATTTTTGACAAGCACAAACCCGGATGTGAGGTTAATGGCGGAGAATATCGTGTGGCATATTTTTCCAGTTACTAATCCTGATGGATATGTCTACACTTTTACTAACGTAAGTTTACCTTATACTACTACGGGAAACAAAGAAGTCTATTCAACATAACTTCGGGAAACTCTAAAATTCTGTAGCCTGTGTCTTTGACACTATACTCTTAACCAGTTTTTGATTAAGTGTAATTAGAGAACAGAAGCTCATAGATGAACAACAAATATTATTAAATGGACCGCTTTTTTATTAAAAATATATATAAATATTAATGTTACAGAAAATGACAGATGTGCTTCTCTTACTTTGCAAATTATTACACAGTCATCTAAAAATATAAAGATCCAGTCTCATGATGTTTATCTAGGATGAACTTTGAAACTACTCAAGCGATCTTCATGAAAGTTGCTAATTATGTGGAATGGTCCAACTTGAGATATAGTATAATTTATATTTCAATTAATGGCATCAATATTTTTTAAACACAAATATTATAGTGGGCGCTGTTTTGTACTTCCAGTCGGATATTTTATGATGGATTTCTCCAAAGCAACGCCTTCTTCAATCAAATGTTTTAAATACAAATTCAATGATTGTCAATGTTGATTATTGTTATTAATTGTAAATATCATAAGTCTCAAATAGATGGCGCTTTAAATCAGTTTGTAGACAGAAAACTATAGGACCGACCTTTATAGATATCTCATTGATGGCGGCACGTTTTGATTTAAAATTTGTATAATAAATTTTAATTCGACGTGTAGTAACTGAGCTACAGCAACGCATGGCGAGGTCTGCTAGTAAATCTATGATTTTCCAAATGTTGTGTACACGCGTCTTTTATAAAGGACATTCAATATCATGAACATGAAATTTATAATCTTTTGTGTGTCTGTATTATCCGATATTACTCAAAAAACAGTTTAATCGATTTTTATTCAATTTTATTCACTGAGTATATGAAATTTTTGAAATATATTAAAATCGTTTTTTTTTTTAATTATTTTTCTCATTATTTTACTTTTTTCTACAAAAAAAAAATGATAAAGATCCTGAAAATGTTAAGTAGAAAATTTTAATATTTAAAGGTCGCAAGAAAAAAAATATCAAGTTCGTTGATATTCATATTCAGAAGTAGCTCGAAAAGATATAAAGTACTTGTCTTGGAAACCTTGAAAAATTTGGAGCGACCTTTAAATATTAAATTTTCGACTTGAGATTTTCAGGGTCTTTATCATTTTTCTTGTAAAAAAAAGTAAAATAATGAGAAAAATAATTAAAAAAAAATCGATTTCTGACGATTTTGGAATTTTAAAAAATTTGGAGTGACCTCTTAAAATTTTTTTTGAGCTGTCTTTTGGAGAGGGCTATTAAAACATGAAAAACTAACATATTTTCACCAGAGACTCAAAAAAAAAATAGTCTGTTTTTTTGGGCCACCCTAATATATACGTTAGGATCGGTTGAAAAGATGAAACTTCATCTTTCTGTCCATTGAAAGTGATATTATTTCATTAATTATGCTTTTGTCGATTTTTGAATGTGGTAGTGCCACGCTGAAGCTATAACTGGTTTCAGCATGAATGGGTCGGCTCGTCCAGGGTAGTATAACACTCTCATAGAAAACCGACGTGAAGTAACAATGCTTGCATAGTTGCGTTTCGTTCGGTCAGTGAAAGCGCCGGAGAACCACTTTCTCTTTCCCCCCTCTTTCCAAACACAAGCTGGCAATGTACTTGTGACTCTCCCAGTGTTGTTAGTGTCTATGGACGTGATCACTTAACGTCAGGTGACTCACCTGTCCGTTTGCCTGCTATGACATAAAATAAAAATATATTTTAAAGACTTAGTGTTTGACCAAAAGCTCAGCTGATCCAAGTTTAAATCCAAGTGTAGTCATCGGTACACGCTTATTGATGCATGGAGTTATATTTTCAGCTAGATGGTGGCAACTAAACAGACAAGCGTTAGAAAATCTTTCATCACGATATTTTTCTTTATTGATAGTTTAGTGTCGTTATATGATTCGGTATTCTACATGCTGTCTGTACCGTTTTATGAACGATCATCGTTTAATATATCTATTTTATTTCATTATTATAGAATAGAATGTGGAGGAAAAACAGAAACACAGCCAACTTTACTTCCTGCGCCCAGTGGAACTTGAACGATGATATGAGCAATGGAATCGACCTGAATAGAAATTTTGGATTTTTATGGATGAGTTAGTTTTTTAATATAATAATTTGTTACAAACAGTTCATCTATATTCATAATTATTAAGCACGATTGATAAGAAATTTTGTATTTTTACTCTTCGGCATAAAAAAAGTTGAATCGAAGGAATTTGATAAATCTATTACTCTTGAAATTTTGGTCTGTAATTCTTAGGGCTATGTCGGATTAATAAATTCCACAGATTTAATTTAAAATAATTATCAATTAAGATATTTGCCGAAAAGGCATCAGCACTTTTAGTTTCTGACGATATAACATAGAGGGCCTGCAACACTATTTTTTCAGATTTGCTCCATCAGTAAGTGATCTTCAACTTTTATCTAATTTTTAACAATTAGGTGAAATACCTTTATTCATTACACAGAGACATTTAAAACAGATAAGATATTCAAGGAACGATTATTAATTTAGATCGATTGAAGGACAGACACTTAAAACTTCTTGAAAATCATCATACAGTTATAGTTTATACATTATGAAAATGATAAATTTACAACATTAATCTATAAGCTTTCTTTTATTTTCTGGACATCTTGTATAACATTGGTTTTACTTTTTTTTCTTATTGTTCTGTTCTCCAGACTTTTAGTCCGCACCTTTTTTTTATCGTGTGCGTAAAAAATCGTATCTGTGAGCAACTATTGGGTGTTTTTATTTGTATAATATTATTTTTCCTTGACTATTTTTTTATTTTAATTTACTATTTTAGAGTGGATCTTTTAATGATGTTATTGCCTTTATGGCGATTTTATTATGATCCTTTATGGCCATTTTTAGGTTATAATCCACAATGTCCCGAGCCGGAGCTTTCACGGCTAGATGGATGAACCTGCTAACCGAGTCGTCAGTCACGTCGGTATAGTAGACACAAGTTTCAGTGTGCCTGGAAATTGCCACTATAGCATGTGATGATTTTAAAACGATCGTTTTATAACTTCCCTCTCAGTATCTCTATCTCCCATAGCGTCTGTGTAGAATTTTTTAATTAAATTACATCCTTTTTTATATTAAAAGATACTTTAGATTACATATTATTCTAAACTGTGTACAAAATTTTAATCACTCTATTATTCTTACAAAGACGTCGATTAAATTATACATTTTTATATGTATCAACGTATCTACTGATAATATTTATCATTATAACTTCTGAGTGATTATTCCTATCTTAACGGCATACCAAGTATAAATTATTTAGATCTAGTACAATAGCACGAGCCAATATCTTACTGATATAATACGATTATGCCAGACGTCCTTGAATTTGTAATTGTTTGTATAATGAAAATTTTGTCGAACATAACTTGAGTCGATCTTAGTCTTCAAGGAAATCGTCCCCCTTTCCTAGACTATCTTTTCTCCCAATATCTATCTTCATGAAATTTGTAAGCCACTATCCAGAGTAACAAAACATAGATGTCTAAATATGTGACAGTATTTGCAGAATTTTAATATTCATTTCTTCATCCTATTTTTATATGGCGAGAAATCCTACACTGGCCACTCAGAAGCTAGAGAGAGCATGTGTAGCATCGAAAATACACTTAACGATTAAACAACTCCACAAAAACCATATTACTATGAGGGTACCCCGGGGTCACAAAAGCATGCCTCAAAATAACCCCGACAGATGGCCCAACGCCTGGCATCGGGCTCCACTGACCGAAATACCCTTTTCTCCTGTTGATTCTATAGTTGGTTCGATAGTTTTGGAGAAGTGGTGTCCTTCACCGCCACTTACTATTGATTTTTTTACCGAGATTACCTCCTCATCACTTCGGCCTCAGCCTTATTTACTTGAACGAACTTTAACATTTAATTTTTTTATTACATGTCAGTAATTTTTGCCACTACCATTAACTACTAATTACCGCCGAACTTCGTTTCGCCTTAATATGATTTTCTTCCTTAGCCTACTTTTTCGTAGGTACATACCAATATATGAAACATTTTGTTATGCTACTCCATAAAGACTGTTCTTTTTTCCGGAATACAAACTTGGAAAGCGAAATTTTCAAAGTAAAATGGTAAAATTATAGGCGTAACTAAAAGCGAAAAAAGGCATCGAAATTACGAATGTGTTTAGCTTGCTAATAGCAATTTTAAGATGCGTTAACAATTACAGAAAAAGAAAACTGATTTGTAGGTTTTTCCGTGCAATTTTTACAATTTATCTCTTCCTACAAACCTTTTTCAGAGTTCAAGGAGTAAATCAAATCAAAAATTACTCGAATTGGACCAGTAGTCTTCGAGTTTGGCGATTAGCAATATATTTTCCGATTCATTTTTATTTATATAGATATAATATTAATAGGAAATGTATGAAGTTCCTTCACATCACTTTCATACTAAAAGAAACTTTCAATCCTCATAATGCGCCATATTAGCATTTGTGTCATTTTAGCTACGGGAGCATCGTCGAACCCTTGCTCAGAGATTTTCGCCGGACCGACACCATTTTCGGAGCCAGAAGCTTTATCTATAGCGACATATGTGAACAAAATACAAGGGGAAGGAAATCTTGTGTTTTATTACGCATTTCACTCTTTTTCTCAACTGGTCTTAGTACCGTTCAGTCATGTCGGTGGAGCTGATGTTCTTGCAGCACCTAATTATGGTGACCTGGTTAGTATAATTCAACGTTGTTAATACATTTCCTTCCAAATCGTTGCATTTAGAGCATTAAATAACTTCACTCAAGTAACTCAAGAATAAATTGAAACTTAAGGATATGTCTATGGTCAATTAATTATTATAAGATAAATGTCTTACTCAACAGACAATGTAAATATAATTAGGCTCTCTCGTTAGTCTCTTATACTAAAAGTATATGGACAAACGGTTGGTAAAAATTTAATAGAAATGTTTTTAGATACCATCTTCAAAAAAGCGTATAGATTTCGTTCAAAACTCTAAACGTCCAAAAAAGTAATATTGTCGATAGTAAAGTTGTTATGTCTTTATTTTCAGTACGAAATTGCTATAAAAGGCATGGAAAAATTGAAATTACGCCACGGAACTGACTATATTGTTGGGACATCGGCAGATATTTTGTGTAAGTAACAAATTCTGTCAAAATAAAGAGGGTATCTGGCATACGGCAATATATATTGAGTTTGATATATATTTTAATCAGGAAATAAAAGGCGTTTCTTTAAATATGCGCCTATGTTCTCTAAATTCACTTTTGTAGGTGGTAGAGCCCCGCTGAAGCTATTTTTGGTTTCAGCATGAATGGGTCGGCTCTTCCGGGGTAGTATCACCCCTCTCACATATAACCGACGTGAAATAACAGTGCTTGCATTGTTGTGTTTCGTTCGGTCAATGAGAGAGCCGGAGGCCCACGTCTCTTCCTCTTTCCTGCTTCCCTTTCCTTCCCCTCCCCCTTCTCCCATATACAGGCTGGCAACACACTTGCGACGTCCCTGATGGCGCTAGTGTCTATGGACGGTGGTGATCACTTAACGTGACCCACTAGTTCGTTTGCCTCCTTTGATATAAAAAAAAAAATATAAAAAGCAATAATTAAAAAAACGAGTTTGAAGTACTTCGGTAAAGGTGCAAGCTACAAATTTGTCGACTTTTTTTAATTTATGTTTTAGTTACATGCATCCACTTCCCCTAGAACTGCAGAATTCATCTTGATACTCTATCTTTTCTATCTATTATTACCATATATTTCAAGTATATCTGTTAAATTTTAAATCAATACATTCTTTTCTACAATTTACATCACACCTCAGTTTTTAGTGAGGCTACATTTTGCAATGAAAACTTACTTGTAATTCATGTTCTGATTGGTTTAATCTTGAAGTTGTGAAGAACAGTTTTTGTTTTATGATAATGCATTTGGTGAATCTGTTACATTGCTAGTGTTTACGAGTTCTTATATCTTATGTGTCATATAACATTACCAGCAATATTATAGTAAGTCCTGATTTATAAGTTAATGCTGAACCTAATTATGGAACACTGAATAAAATATCAGAAATCTGAAGATAGATAGTTTCAAGTAATGTCAACGCTGTAGGCAAATTATAACACGCTTATTTTAGTAATGTAACGGTTACTTACGGATAATCTTCATGATATATGTGTAATAAATACATGTGTACCAAAACCACCACCACCAAAACTTTGTATGATAATAACATGGTGTTATATGATTTCATCTTGATATTCGTTTATACCGAAAGGTTCATTGTAAGATGCGAAATGATGAATATGTTAGATCACCTCCTAATGTCTCATTATAGATGAAGTCAGTGGATCGAGCTTCGATTGGGTCAAAGGTGGTGCTCACGTTCCAATAGTCTATCTCTTCGAGCTCCGTGATGACGGAAACTACGGGTTTCTCTTACCAACATCGCTTATCGTACCCAATAATGAAGAGATTATTGACGGTCTCATTGAGATGGATAGAGTTGCTAGAGCGATAGGATACTACCGTAGTTCAGGCTACAATTTTCGAATTAACGTCGTTCTTCTTGTTCTATCTTTGACTGTTATTTTATAATCCTTTGATTTTTTCTCATTGAGATATTGTTTATTTTTATTATCACAATGTCTTTAATTGGTAAGCTTTTTTATAGTTAGAGTTGTAATAAAATTAAGCGCAGATTACTATTAAAATGTATTGCTGTACATAAAAGATTATGTAATACCGTTTTTATATACCTGAGCAGAGAGTTAAAAAAAACATCTTCATAAATACGTTTTGTATATTATTCAATGTGTATTATATTATGTTATTAATGGAACTCGGTCATAAATTAACTGATGAACTATCAAATTCGTGTTAACTGGGCTCTTTTAACGCAATAATAGCATTACATGTGATTTTGTTTAGAGATTTCTCTATCGTATTCTGTTTAGCTACAGTTAATAAAACACATTCGGAATATTTATTGCTATTTCATTGATTTTGTTTAATTACTTAAGTGCATTTAAAAAGAACATATAAGAATTTAAAAAAATATTTTTGTTTAACTTTATTCATTTAGGCGGTTTCCATATTGCTCCATATTGTAATTTTTATCTTTATTATTTTATCTTAATAGGTTTATTATAATATTTTATTTACATTACAATGGATAATTGACTATCGGTCTAATAGTAATTAGACTATATACTACAAACTATATAATATAAACTATCAAGATTGTTTCAGTGTTTTTTTTTTTTTTTTTTTCGAAATGTCTACGCTATTGACCCAGCAAGGTCTTAACAGCTTGACCGGTTTATCGACTCTTACTAGAAAGTACTTTTATATATGGCAGCAATTATGGTTGCTTGATTATTTATCGGTTTAATTTCTGGTTGTATGTCAATAATATTTGCAGCTCATAATTTAAATGAAGTCGCCATTACCCATCTTAAAGTGATTCTAAATTCGATATTTTATCCTAAATTTAATAAATATTTATCTAATTTCAATATGAACGAGGACATAAGTAAAATAAATCGCCTGTTGTGACATAATATCCCGTAAGCAGTTCAATTTTACGCAACGTTAGAAAAGAAAACAATAAAAATGGAATCATTACTGAATATTATCATATAAATTGAAAGTGTTCAGTTGAAGAACAAAAAGATACGTGGAGTCATTATACGTATATAATTTTTTAATAATAAAAACATACTGTCACATTAGTTGAGAGAATTATTTTTCCTGGCAGAAAATATTATTGTTTTATTTATTTGATTTTAAAATCTTCATTTCGAAACGAATTTGGTCTTTTGTCTTCTCTACTCTATGGGATAAAATAATTAGTTAAAATGATGAGTTGGTTCTGTTAAATTTAACAACGTCTAATAATATGACTTTGTTCACGGAAACCTAGGTCCTGGCGATTTTAACCTTGATTTCTGTACAAAATTTCCTTTATAAGATAACATTTTGATTTTTTATAATGTACATACAATACGTGAAGTACACAATATAGATCATGATTAGAAAACGTAAATACGTCACTGTTCAAATATTAAACAACTGAATATTGCAAAACTTAGTTTTTAAGTTAGTGTATATGTAATAGCATACTATAAGCATTTGCAACAATAGAAAAGATCACTAATTATTCATTGACATATTAGCCAAAAATTAGGTATGGTCTTTATATTGAAAATAGAGGAGAATAGTCTATAAAATTACTTTCCAAGATTAGTTACATTACAAAATACTAATATCGTTTGAAGCGGCAATGACATAGTAGGAAAATGTTCTGATAGCGTTCTGATCAACGTAAATTTGGATCTGCAATGTCAGTCGGTGCAAAAAAACATCTTGTTGAAAACATAGCATGGCGGTAATATTTATTTTAATGCCCGCCTGCTTACCTAACACTCTCAACTTGAAAATCTATCACCAAGTATCTATAGGGTGCTACGGAATCTTTACTTGTGAACCAGTCTTCGTATTAGTCTAGTGTACTACCACCTTAAGCCACACCGACACTTAATTCCCATAAAATATTAGATTAAAGTTGTAAAAATATTTGGGACATTTTTTTTTGTATTTTGACTAAAAAAAATAGTACGTGGAGATCTCTCCACGCGGAAGGAGTGAAACTCCGTAATGTGAAAATGAAAATAGGAAGGGGTAGAAATTCATATAAATAAATATATATATAAACAGGTATACTAAACGCATGTGTTCGAGTGCCACGCATTCACTCTCACTCTCTTTCTTTTCCACCTGCCCAGGAGCTTTGAACGTCGGGGGTTCTTCTCGCCCATCCTCTGGTGTAAAGGGCGTGCGGGGAATCAGTGTCAGGGTCTTGCCCTCTGACTGAGGCTTCGCTCGCCTCCCGTAGCGACGGGAGGGTCTATTATGCGGGAGTGGAGCCGTCTTGAAGCGGCTTGCCCCTATGGTTCTCTCGTATCGTCCCGGTCGTTGGTTGTCTCATTCTCTCGCATGAACATCTCCATCGTAAACACGATGCTGCGTTGGCCGAGGCTATATTTCATCTTGATGAGGTCGGCTTCTGTTTCTCCTTTGGCCTTCTCCATGTCGGTTTCATATCGTG
Source organism: Antheraea mylitta (assembly GCA_014332785.1). NCBI lineage: Eukaryota > Metazoa > Arthropoda > Insecta > Lepidoptera > Saturniidae > Antheraea > Antheraea mylitta. The sequence continues at coordinate 524,408 of JACEII010000090.1, forward strand.
CTAACAATTCGTCGAAGTGCAGCTGCAGCTCAGACAGGCTGCAGAGTACCTTAGCTGTCTCAGGGCTCGGGCGTTCCAGGTCGGTTGGAATCGGCTGGGCCTGCTGAGCCGGGAGGGCTTCAGCTTCTTCCAATTGAGCTTTCGTTTCCGACTTGCGTGGGCGTCTCCTTCTTCTAGGCTTTCTCTTTTGTGTCCCTCGTGGAGGGAGGTTATTGGCGGGGGCCATCAAAGACGCCCCCGCGTTTTCAAGGGTCGTCTCATCCGCCGGCCTGGGTCTTCCGAATCCGGTTGTCCGGGATACGGTGCCGGCGCGGCGGTTCCTAAGCTCCCGCTTGAATACGGGGCAGCTTCTTCGGTTATTTGCCGAGTTGGCGCAGGTCGCCGGCTCGTCTTTGGGGCGGTCACATTGCCGGGCGGAGTGTGGGCCCCCGCATCGGACGCAGGCGATCTTCCTGTGGCATTGTAGGGAGGAATGCCGAAACTGCTGGCAGCGTAAGCACTGCGCGAGCCGACGTTCCCCCCTCCAGGCTTTAATCTGGATAGGCATGCTCTGTATCTTGTCTACTTCATATATCGCGGATATTAGCCCCGAAGTGCGCTTGAGAACGACGTAGAAGACGCACCCCTGTCTCCCTCGTCGTCCGTTTATTTGGCGGGTGTGTTCTGGCTTGAATCCATGTTCTCGTAATGCGTCTAGTATTACTTGTGGTTCTGTGCCGCAAGTGAGTCCACGGATGGCGATTTTGAGGCCTTACTGCGCGTGGGGTGAGTAGGTGAACGACTCTAACCCCTCTTGCTTTTCCAGGTAATCAAATATTATGCGGTATTCTTTGGCATCTAGTGGCATAAAGCGGACCCCTTCACCGTACACGAACACGTTGGGACCGCGACCCAACTTCGCCTCCAACTGTGGGAGCTGCACAGCCCAGTCGGGAAGGCGCTCGACCACAATCGGAGGGTAACGCGGACTCGACGCGGTGGGTGAGGCGGAGGACGAGGTGTTGACCGAGGAAGCGGCGGCAGCACTGTCGCTCGGTGGCAGCGCTTTAGGGTTCCGTTTACACGTACCCGGTTGCGGTAGCGGATCGCGCGCAGGTGGCGCTTCGCTGAGGTATCGGATTTGATGACGCGCGGCGGTGTAGGCTGCGTGGGTCTCGAAGTGTAGGCTGCGTGGGCCTCGAAGTGCAGGCTTTCTTGGCTGGCTGGGTGTCTTGTGGTGAGGGTGGTGTCAAGCGATTCGCGGCGGGCCTAGCATCGGGTTCGCTACGCTTGCGGCGTAGCGCTCGACAGAGCGGACTAGTCGGTGCATCCGGAATCGCTGGTAACGCGACCGTGCCACGGGATGCATTTACGAGCGCCAGCACGTCTTCCAAGGTGGGCGAGCGGCCCTCGGCTGCGGATTCCCGAACGCGCAGGAACAGCGCCATCCACCGAGTCATCCCCTCCGACAGGGTCCCAGCTAAAATTGGCTGGGTGAGAGTGAGGATATCACTCTCGTACGCCTCCGTCGAAGAGGACGTTCCGGCAGGCAGCGGCTGATTCGCGCGCGAGGTCGACGGGCGAAGTGCGGAGACTGTGGTGCGGTGTCCGGAAGGCGTAGCTTGGGTGGTTGCAGGTGTTGCGGAGGTAGGTCCGGTGGGCGAAGCTTGAGTCGTCGGGTGGCGGTCTGTTTGGCTCTGAAAAGAGCCTTTTGTGGATCGTCGGCTCGACGCAAGAGGCGGAGCGGACGAAGAAGCGCTGAACTTGCGCATCGTCGCGTAGGTCAGAACACGGGTTCGCTGACGACCTCGCACGCGGTCACGACATTGACGGTTGAACGTTTACCGCAACAGTGCTTTTATATCCCCTCGATTGTAGCGTTAAACGTTTAACGCAACCTTGTTGGAAGTCGTATTACATGTTTCACTTCAATATATGAGTTATTAAGTTATTTAAAAAGTGTTAAATGATGCAAACTAGATTTAAATCCCTAAGCGTAAATATTATATCAACAAATACTTTAAAAAATATTGTAATATTAAGCATACTACTCTAAAGTTTTTCTAGTTCCCACACCGTTATGATTTGTGGTTCGGTATGACATTTGATTTCAGTCACGCGTCATATTGTCAGGGGAGACGCGATTTATTATTTACTCTTACTTACTTAAGTCATCTGGTGGCGTTTTTTTTACAGGAGACGATATTTTTGGTTAAAGGTAACTGATTCACTTATTTATTCAACTGGGGTATGAAGACGTGGCCGATGGTGCTGACAGTCAATGATATTTCTTTCATACAATTACATCTATAATTGAATGTCTTATTGGATTTGTATTATATATATATATATGTTACATTCAATTCAAACAATCATTGGTAGTTTGTTATCTACAGGACGGTAAAAAATACTTAAACATAGAGTAAATTCCATGTATTTATCATACGAGTACCGAAACAATCGTGTTGCAGTTAAAATGTACTATTTTCATTGTTTACTGTAATGTTGGTTTCATACTTTTTTTTAATTAATCGAATGTCATAATGGTTTACAACATAACCTGAATAGAACAATTTTGGAGAAAAGTATGACTCAAAAGGACTATAATTTCAAGTTTAAGGTTTAAGCCTGGCTTGAATATTGCTCTTAGTAATTATGACTCTGAAAGTACTAATATTATATGTGAACCGAGTTGCGCAGATTTTGAAAATATTTTACATACATTACATAAGCCAGCGACTTAAGACATTAAGGAGAACAACCTCACACAACAGGATGCCGAAGATCGGGCAAGGTGGAGAAAGCTAAGCAGGAAAGCGGACCCTGGCACTAAGCCGGGAAATCGCTAGGAGGAAGAAGAAGACATAAGCCAGCAACTTCACGCGTTTTTATTATTACTCTGGAAATATATCAGTCTCATAATTTTATTTATGGTAATGTTTTATGATTTCTAAAAATGTTATGGATAAATTTTATTACCTATGAATTTTGAAATAGCACCGACTACAAAATTTAATTAAATTCGGTTGAGAACAAAATAATAATATCTAATTTATGATTGTGGAGATCAAAAAGAATTATTTTTATAATCTATTAAATGGGGAAAGACATAGGTTATATAGCGTACAAAAATTCATTAGGAGAATGAACGAATTAGAAAATTTATAAACACAGATACGCAATACCCGAACACAAAAGAGGTAGCGGCCGTCCATCTTCAAGATGGTGAAATATTGTAGAAGACTTCAACGAAGTCCAATTACAAGAATCGACAATATAAGACAGATTGGCTTGATACAAATATGTGAGAAGGCCCCACTCCAAATAACAGGACAAAGGATGGATGAAGAAGAGATACCCAAAAAAAAACAAAAAACAAAAATATGTTTTGAATATATTTTATTCACCAACAGTTTATTTATTTCATTAACATTAAAAATAATACACTGGTAATCAGGGACATGATAGAAGAGTACACGGGGACGGTACCAGAGTAATACCTTAAGTTTCGCGTGGCCTTGTCCATTTCCACGAGGCAGTCTAATATTTCTTCGTTGTTGGGAATAATTTGTTCTGGGGGTAGGAGGAAACCGTATTCACCAACGTCCCTTAGTTCAAATAGATAGACGATAGGGATTTCTGCTACTCCTTTGACCCAATCGAAGCTTGAACCGCTGACTTCATCTAAAATTTTAAAATACCTAGTAAAATTTTTGAAATGAAATTTGGAATTGAATTTGAATTTTGAAATTCTAATCCGCATCCTTTTTGTGTAATGAAAAGTAGTTAGACACTGTGTCGGGTAGAGTAAGAACAATGTCTCATTTGCCTCTTCGGGTATTGAAGAACAGTGAGAAATATGCTCTTCTAGTTTTGTTTTAGAAAGTTACACTTCTACCGCATATGAACACCCATTTTTTTTTAATTACCCATATTAAAATATAGTGGCAGTTCTAACCGGAAAATTGGTTACTAGTAAGTACCCACAAATTCGTTTTCGTAAACACAGTTTTGTTATTAATAGAAATTAGATATATTTTTTCCATGAACTATCTTTTGTTTTTATTTGTATTTCTTTCATTAATATAATTCTTTTAACAACTTTAAGTTGCCTCTATTAAATAAATAATTAACCCATATAGGTATATGTATATATTGTTAAAAACGTTGTCTAAAGTAATAAAAGTTTCATCCTAATCCGATAAGCGTTTTTGAAAGCTAATCAATTAATACTTCATATTTATTCAGTTTGCTATGTTTTCAGTTTTTTTTTTTGTATTGATAATTGGCATATAGTCAAATCAAATCAAAAAATCCTTTATTCAATTTAGGTTCTGAGAAGGTGCTTATGAACATCAAAGCCACCATCGTTTCGGAAAACAACCCAGTCATCGAGAAAAACCGGCAACAAACTCGATCTGGTTTATTTCTTCATGTTATATATTTACAAAACAAATAGTTACATTCGTTATTAGTGGATGCACAGAGAGGGCCGTCATTTCTATACATCATAATCGTTCATATATTGATCCACTCTATAATAACAGCGTTTGGATATTAAAAACCGCTTGAGATGGTTCTTAAACTCACTATCCGGCAAATCAGTGATATGTTTTGGGACTTAGAATATATAGTTCAGAATATTTCGGAGAAATATAGTATTTATTGCAATAAAACTTAATACAAATTTGGCAAAGTATCAGCAGAATTACTCACAATAAATATACTATCAGATGATTTGTAAACAACAGGCTATAAATTATATAAATTGAATTTTATTTAAAAGGTAATTGATTTTAACAAAATAGTTTTCAAATAAGATAACGCTGTAGCAATTAGTATTAGCACTAAAATATGATCTTGTATACATAGTTAACAAAGTAGAAGATAAACGAAAATAAGTTTACTCACATAAAATTTCAGCTGACGTACCGACTTGATACTCGGTTCCATGCCTTTCTCTTAACTTCTCAGCGCCACGAGTAGCAATTTCATACTGTTACAGATAGATCAAAGGTTTCCAAAGGTTACATTTACGCTACGCGTATCCCGCAAATTAATTGGGTACTTAAAATTCACGTATCTACACGTCTTTTTCAACGTATGTAATGTATTTTGAAACTTGAAACATGAATAAAGTTTACTATGTAAATAAATTAATACGTGTCTTTGAAATTTTCATACCTAGTTCATATTCCACTTCAAACTTTTTTGATGGGAACTTCAGTTCTAGTAAGCGATTTAAAAAAAATATAATCTATATGTGGTAAGGGAAAAACTTGTGGGTTAACATTCACCTCGACATGCTCATAAAGTATTGCGCTTGTACTAGACATTAAATTTATTCAAAGGTATCATATGCGTGTCTCAATTTTGGATGAATAAAATATTGTGATTTGTGTCATCGACTGTCCCCGATGACGTCGATATGCTCGTGGCGTGTGGCGCTTGCGTCAGACTAGCGACGTATAGTACAGCAGCCTGTGTACATGTAATATCGAAACTTTGTATTGAAATTGTGGAGCCCATCAAATTTTTAATTAAATAATAAACTGTATAAAATATTATCAGTCGGAATGCCAATAGAAGTGAAAAGTAGGCTAATGTTAATTAATTTGATTTAAAAATTATAAAACTTAAATAATTAATACTATAATTGATTTAAAAATACAAAAAAATACAGAGTTATTATATTGTTTTGCGTTTTCCCTTCTATGGCAGTATTTATGTTTTCCTTGAACCCGATTAGGCATCCCACGGCAGCGGCTCAAGCCTAGGTTCGATCCCTCGGTAAGAAGCCCTTGAGTGCCTTGCTTGCGCGATACGGTGACACACAAATATACATCACTGCTACAACACTACACGATCACCCCCACACACGTGCACGCCTACACGCTTACACATAAAAGTGGAAGGGTTTACTTTTTTCCCTCATCGAACTGAAAAAGTCTCAATTTTCCGATAATAAATATATGGAGGAGTTGTTGAGGCGTGTATGCTTGGTACACATATACGTTTTAACAACTCATACATATATGAATAGTTAGCTAGGTTAGCTAAGATAGGTCGCGATTTTGCATGCAACAGGCAACAGCCAAGCCGAGGTGTGCCGTGCACCCTTGAGCTGGTTGCCAAAATAAAATCGGCTAAGTGCCTTAAGCGCTCGCCTTAGTAGTCCGGTGAAGCTGTTAAGACCTTGCTGGGTCAATAGCGTAGACATTTCGAAAAAAAAAATGATTTCCTTGACTTTTCGTTAAACATCTATAAGCGAGGGTAAACTTCATTATTGGCTTAGCGACGTGACGACGCAAAACACGTACTTTGCAGTATAAGCGAAATACTCAAAAACATTTGCAACCCTATTTATATACACATAAATTCAAATTGTTACGTGGCACGCGCCGACGACCTAGCGCCCTATGATTTATGCCACCAAAAACAACGCGCCTGCGCCTGTTTGAATTTTTGTATTTAATAAAAATAAATATTTGTAATACTTTATCTTTTATTATGATATAGCTGATTCCTGTCGTAATCGGTTTTTTAAGCATTTAACTTATACAAAACAAATTCGATGTTTCACATCTGCCAGGCGTCCCATGACGGCTCTTTTTTATATTACGGGTTTGATCCAATTGGAAGGTTGATGGTCTTTAATGAAGTAATTAAAAATGGTACCAGGCTAAAAGTATAGTGAGACTGGTGCTTAACTGTTGTTAGAATTTTATGTTATCTGCGACAGATTATTATTTGATATGTGATTGCTAGCAAAGATAATATACTACGACGATGTTTTTAATCATTGAAAGTTAAAGCCATTGCAAATTCATGTCTTGATGATTGTTGATGAAACATACTATTTGTTTACTATCAAGGATTTACCAGAAGCAAATTTCTTTATATAATTTTCAAGGTATTTTGAGTATCTCTCGTCAGTCGCCGTTGTTTTTGGATTGCACTGTGCTTACCATCAGGCATAGTGTAGTTACTTTGTCGAGCTACAACTAAAAAAAAGAATGTAGTCACGATATGCGTCGATATATATTTAGGCTATAGAAATTACCTAGAAATAGTATGATATAACAGTATATTATAAGCTCTACTCACCATATCAGCATAATTTGGTGCTTGCAAAACATCTATTCCAGAGACATGGCTATAAGGAACCAGTACCATTTGAGAGTAAGAGTGGAAAGCGAAATAGTAGATGAAGTTTCCCGTCTGTTTTAATCTTAGAACATAGCTGATGATAGCCTGAGCTTCCCGTTCTGAGGATGGAGTAGGACCAGCATATGTTTGCGAGCAAGGTTGATCTGATGCACCGGTTGCTGGTAATATAAAAGATACAATTTTATATTACAAAATAAGTTTATTTAGCAGCTACAAACTTCTACGAGAGTATGGAAATATATGATCAATCAGTTTCTGCCCGCCACTTCGTCCGCGTAGAATAGTTTCTTTGGGCTGACGCTAACATGCAGCGGAATCTCTCAAAAGGAAAAAATAACGATTTTGAAAGATTCTTCATTGGGGCTCCGCTCTTACTAGTCTTAGCGTGAAGGTATATAGCCTATAGGGTCCCTCGATAAATGAGCTATCTAACATTGAATATTCATATCTAACATAGAATATTTCAAATCAAACCAGTACTTCCTGAGATCAGCGCGTGTAAGCAAACAAACAAACAGACTCTCCTGCTGTATAAGACTTACTATTTACTACTTTTTGCTTACAGCTTCGTTCGCATTAGTGTAAACTTGATTTAAGTATTTCGGTGAAGCTGTTAAGACCTTGCTAGTTCAATAGCGTAATCAGATCGATAGAAAAAAAAACTTTGACGACACTTCTTTATTTTAAGTAAACCTATGCCCTTTTCTGTAACCTTTACAACGTGTACAACAAATTTCATTATGATTAGTTGAATAATTAAGACGTGCAAGAATAATAAACAAGCATACTTTCCAAAACAATATGTGCCGTATTCTCGTCTAACCTCTTGTTCATAATGATAGTTGAGAAAGTAATTCTATAAGAGCGGTTTTGTTATATTTGAAGAACGTTGTAATATTCACCAGTTAATGTATGTAGGACACCGATAGATGTCACTAGTTGTTACATTGGCGATTGACATTGATGAGGTGATTAAGCACCACGGGTATTAGAAAAAAGGTATGATAGTTAATGAGCGTTGGATGAGACGTCTAAAATGAAAGTTTAATCGTTGTGTGTATTATTATAGTAATATAATAAACTTGAAATCATCACAGTATTGACAACGTATATATTAGTGGATCGTATTCCACACGGAGTAAGCTATGTTACTTATTAAATGTGTAGTACCAAAAACATCCTAGTTCCAATATTAATTCACCTTCATTAATTTGAATGCAATTTACCGAAACGCCCTTAGGAGATAGTTTAATATTTCTGTAAGCGTAACGTAGTGCATGGAACAAAAACAAATTTCGGCATATTTGGAGTTATTTCTCCGTCGGTGCTAACCGGAACGACGGTCAGTGTCCACTAAGGTCGTTAAAATCTACGCACATAAGAATTTTTAAACTCATCTCCTTTGAAGAGGAACCCATAACATTACATCGTTTAGTGCTTGTTAAAGTTACTAACTCATCCAAAGAAAATCGAAATTTCTGTTCAGATCGATTCCATTTCCTAAATCTGTATCACCGGAGTTGCAGACAATGTAATTGTCTGGATTCCTGTTCTTTCTCCACATACGATCCTGTTGAAAATATTAAATACAAATCGTAAATATCGAACACTGTATACTCTAAACAATATATAAACTTTTACACAATACAACAATTTGATATAAAAAAGATTAGGTATGCAATAAAATGACATTGCATAATCTACAGCCTCTTATCAATAACAAAATTAATTTCTGTATTTATGATTTTTTTTAACTTCTAAAGCATGCAATGATATCGTCAAAAATTAGGTGAAATATAGGTCATCGGTATATTACATTTATTTATGGGGTGTAAGGGGTGTCGAGTAACATCTTAAGACTTGAGACACCCAAGCCAACCTCACCTGCACGTGGTGCACCCTGCTGAATAACGAACGAGGCAATGGCGCAAGCGGGGTGGTAGGGTTTTACAGCCCGACTGGGTCGCAACCACCATGCATATAGCGAAAAAGCCCGTCATAGTGACTCGCTTCTGCGCGTCGCGTTTCGGGATCAGCCTGTGTATATCCAGTACCGGGTGACTTTTGTCATTATGGCCGGCATGACAGCGGCGACCGACGATGGATAATCTGTCTCTCGGTGGTTGCCGATGTTTTTGGATTGTACTATGCTTAACATCAGGCATAGTACAGTCACTATGCCGTGCTTCCAAAAAAAAATCACGTACTACGTTTATTTGTAGAAGACGAGAAAAGATAGTATTGATGGTCAAATGGAATTTTGGGTTGAGATGACTAGAATGCTTATTTGCCTAATTTAATTAATATTACCTAACTCGGTTACACGTTTTTATGGCTAAGTTAATACATGTTAAAATAAACACGATAAAAAAATGAGTTGAAAAAGAAATTCATGATTAAAATGTGGCACCATCTATGAAATATCTGTAACAGTCGGTCTTACAGTTTTCTGTCAAGAAACTAATTTAAAACGCCATCTGTTCTAGAGTAATGAAACTTACAATTAATAACAATAATCAACATTGATAATGATTTAATTTGTAATTTACAATATTGAGGCCATTAATCAAAATATAAATCTTATATCACAAGTTGAACTAAATTATATACAAATGCCAACTTTCATGACGATCGGTTGAGTACTTTCGGAGATAATGTGAACAAACATCATGACACTAAATTTTTATATATTTAAGATAATGAGATTCGATTACTTACACCATTAAACGTGTATTCGTAACCGTCAGGATTGGTTACCGGGATTATGTGCCATACGAAAGTTTCAGCCAAAAATCTCACATCCGGATTATCGCTCGTCAGGAACTCTTTAATAATCCACGTAACAGTTGCTGGTGAGATCCATTCTCGAGCGTGTATACCGCCTTCGATCATAGCTACTAGAGGATTCTCACCCCTGTCTCCAGCTTTAAAGTCGATCACAACACCTTTGAGTTCTCGACCTTCGTACGAGGTCCCTATTACCATTGTGGTGACAATGCCCGGATAAAGTGTTGTTAGTTCGTCCAACCATGCGTGTATATGTTGAAGATTGTAGTACCTGTCCCAACTATACGATCCGAGAATAGTACTGCGGTCGATGCCTTCAGCTGGTCTTAACTGAGCGTCAATCACTCTATAAAACAAGCACTTATCTTGGTAGTTCTCTTGTATTAATAAGTTTTTATAAAACGTTGTCTGATAATTAGTTAATTTGATTCAGTAATACCAACGGCCAGTTTGGTATAACTAAACTATTAATATATTCTTTACAAACAAGAGAAAAAACTAAAAATATTATATTGAAAAATGTAATAACTGTAATTATTTCTATCAAATTTAAAAAATGTGTCCAAGGTACTTTCAGAATACATCATAAAATTAATAAACCTTACATCTTTATAATAGAAGAAATGAACACGTTAGAATATGTCATCAATTAAGTTGAAATTTTCTAAAGTTTTTGTTGGTACACGAGTGGACGTTTCTAACGAAACCAAATCAACGGCCAGTTGTTTCAATAAAGCAATGCATTTAACATAGTTTTTGATGTTTCCAAAGCAGTTTTTAGGAATAAGTCTAATGAAGAATCAATACTGTTGTAACTACGCTTGTTTGTAAGTTCAAACAATTTTCGTTATACACAAGTCTCGTGGACTACCAAAAGTACTTTAAGAAGAGATCAAGCCTTAATCACTAATATTGCAATATCACCTTATTATTCACTTAAATTAGTATGTTTGACATAATAACCGATGTTAATTGCCAATTAAAAAATATTTACTTACTCTTGCACATTATGAATCGTTACATTAGCATTTACACCTATTGCTTTAGTATATTCTACGAATACTCCATCCTGTGCTGGTGCTACCATAATTCTTGCATCACTGCCAACAGTTAGTACATCAGTCCAAAAGTCATAACCTTGGTTCCTCAAATTATTCAGCATCTGTACTTGGCTCTCCGATTTCGGTACTACATTGTACACTTTGTAATTTTCAAAACTTTTCATGCAATGACCTACACCGATTAGGAATAGCACAAGAAATATTTTCAGCGACATTCTGCTTAAACTACGTGAATCAAATGATAGAATAACTGGTTGAAATAAATTCACGTACAATAAATGTGGTTTTCCTTATCCAAATAATAAAGATAAATATCTATTTATTAGGCAATAAATGGATTAGGCAGTTAAAACGATAATGCATAACCAAATAAATAGATTTATTCATTTGATAACCTTCTTTACATCGTACCTACAAAGGATTACAGCCAGAACCCGCTTCCTACAGTAAATTCAAAATACAATAAAAAGTAATTAGTCAATGTACAGTCAAGAAGATCGGCGGTAATTCGGGGTTACATCGAATTGTGACAATTAAACAGTTGCGTATATACAGAGTTTCGTAACTTTATTAGTTTAATTATCACTTCCCGGTGATACCAATCTCTATACATATTTTTATGGTCTTCTATCTATAGCTTAGTAATAATGTCAATAGGTTTTCTAGTCCTTTTCACTGAAATGTATATAACAACTTTTTGCATTCCGTTAAGTCTACTGTTCAAAATAAGACTTTCAGAAACTACACTCTCTCCGATTCTCGACTGTCCGTTGTCAATCTTTCTTTGGTTGTCATATCTTTTGGCTTCTAACCACAATTTCTTTTGTCTTCAAGAAACGTTTGTGTCATCACATTATAAAAAAATCATAAGACACCTATTTTAGGTTGTTTTTATCAAAACGATACTCCGAGACCAAATTAAAAATTTCTAAGGTTAAATTTTTTTCCTGTTTTAATGAGAAGGGGATAAATTCAACTTGCGACCTCTAAACATTAAGGGATCGGATTTTGACGTAGTCTTTTTTTCAGTATTCTCTAAAGAAATTTCACAATTGAAGAATAACAAAGAAAAGCAGTGTTCTGGTACACTGTAATTTATAGATTAAACCTAATGACACTTAAGGGACTCAAAATTTTCTTTGAATATAAAACTATTCTTTATAAAAGGATCACATCATCATTTTCTAAATTGAATAAAGTATTTTCGATTTTCATTTTTATTTTGATTCAAGTACAGCTGGCGTTATACAAGAATACGACTAAAGTTGATTGGCGAGAGATTTTGTATATAAGGGTGGTAGCTAGCCAGATGGATATTACCGCCTTAGTAGTCCGGTGGAGCTGTTAAGACCTTGCTAGGTCAATAGCGTAGTCAGTTCGAGATAAAAAAAAACAAATGGATATTAGAGTAATCCCTAGTAGCACCAAACCGTGGTTCAAAGTACCTCTTGGAATTCATGTGAAACTAATTGTTGAAATCGAATATTTGAAATCAGAATATTTTCATTTCAATCAGGTATACTTTATATAAAACTATTTACCTATGTAATGAAATAAAATTGTAACTGATCGTTATTCCGTCAATATTTTTGAAGAAGAATGCGTGAATGATGACATTTATTTATTTTTATAGCTTATTTTGTACCCGAATCTTTAATTTTTATGTAAGATTTTATTAAACACTAGCTGCTGCTCGCAACTTCGTCCACGTGGAATAGTTACTTTGGGCTAATGTTAACACTCAGCGGAAACTCTTAAGAGGAAAAAAAAAACGATTTTAAAACATTTTTCATTGGTGCTCCGCTCCTATTGGTCTTAGCGTCATGATATATAGCCTATAACATTTCTCGATAAATGAGCCATATAACACGAAAGAATTTTTTAAATCATACTAGTAGTTGCTGAGATTACCTCCTACAACGACACAAACTCACAACGTCACAAACTCTCAAACTTTACCTCTTTGTAAATATTAGTATAGATGTTCTGACATACAAATCTTGTCCTGACAATTAAAACCACGACAAAAAACTAATCGACCAAATACGTGTAGTTTTTTTGCAATTATGTGCTTACATACGTTCGGCATTTCATTCATATTTATAATAAATACTTCAATTCACATGAAAAATAAGCTAATTATATACATCACATTTGCCTAAAACCGTAAATAATAACAACTATACCGCAGACAACCCTTCCATACTCATCAATCACTTAAAAGTTCTTAATGAGCTAGAAACTAAACACTTTCTTGGAACCAATTTACTAAATAACCAATTTACGAAGAACCTCCACACTTTACATTTCTCTACAAACACGGATTTTGAATAAATTGGACGACAATTTTAGAAAGAGCTTTAAACTCGAAGTATAATAATACGTGAAGGTATCACTATACAATGGATATGACTGTTTATAAATAACATATAATATTACGACTTACGCCTAAAACTATAATAATAATAATAAATTACTGACATAGTCGTTTATTGAAGCTTTAAAACTTTACGCTCGAATGGGTTTTAAAGTTATTTTTGTAGAAAAATGGGGTTATTTGTAATAATCACAGAATCTTGTGACCGGATTTAAAGATTATATATTTCTATTATGAAACTAGCAGTGGCCGCGAACTCCGTTCCACCTAAATTGTATTAAAATATAGGCTTTTTTGCATAAAAACCTTCTCCTGACAATATCAAATACAAAAAAAAGAATTATCTAAATCGGTTCAGCTGTTTTCCAAATTAGCGCTTAGCAACACATTCAACGATTCATTTTTATATTATAGATACTGCACTGATTCATTCTGATTTTTTTTAAACAAAATCTAATGTTCCGGTCACAGAATTATGAAACCGCTTGCATAATCTCAGGTTCGTTACTTTATGATTACGGCACATATTAACCCAAGTGCTAGTACATTTTTTTATGTATTCTTGTACTCGAAGGACTGGTCAAACAATTTAATATGAGTATAAAATCTATAAACACAATTTTCTTTAATTTAGTTTTATTATAAACATATTACAAAACATTTGGTATATCAATAACATAATTTGATTACTAAAAGTATAATACAATATCACCCGTACTTAGTAAATAAAAATAATTATATACATTGTTGTTTATAAAACGATGCAAGGAATTTGAGAAAAATCATATCTATGCCTATTTTTTATTCAATCATTTACTAAAGATTTTCGAAGCAGAAATTAGATTACAAAAAGCAGTTGAATTGTGCAATAAAAAACTTAAGTTTAAGATACACATGCAAAATTATAAAATGATTAAAATTTATGAAACAGTGTAATTAGGCATCTCTTAAACTATGTTAAAACGAGCATGAAAATAGGTCGCATATGGTTCCCAACTCAAGTACATGCTACACTGGTGTCCTTGAACTAGTTGTAATTCAGCTGATCCAAAAAGCTAGGTAAGGCTGTGAAAACCCATCAGACCAACATCAATTCGTTTGAAAAAACTGTCATGATTTAATTCTAAATAAAGTAAGTAAGAAGGAAGCACTTGAAAACTGCTATCATGACATCGTACCAACACTAAACAGTATAGTGTTTACAATTATGCATGTGTTTGTCTTGTTTTTAATCCTTTCATTGCAATACTCTTTCTCGTTCTCTCTTGCGATCCTATGCCCCTAAACTTTCGGGGCATAGGGCAGACATGACGTTTCTCCATCTCATTCTGTCGATGGCTTCACGCTTCCCCTTACTCCAATCCTCATAGTTTCTGCGAGCACAGATTTTCGCCAGGTCTGTCTCGGTCAACCACGTTTCCGCCTGCCTTGTAGATCCCAGTCCAATGCCTGATTAGAGATACGGCTGTTATCCCTTCGCAGAGTGTGGACGATCCATGTCCCATTTGGGCGTCGTACTACATGGTCTATGGGATTTTCATCGCATATTTTCCGCAACTCTGCACTATTGATTGTCCCTGGTCAGAAGATTCTCAAGATTTGACGTAGACTGCGGTTAACGAAAGACTTGGATATGGTGTGAGAGATTTACGGTAGACTTCCATGTCACACACCCGTACATTAAAACTAAGTTGATGTTAAATTTAAGTATTTTTAGTTTTATTTATCTAGTAATACATAGCACATTTAGTTACCCAGTGCCATGAGAAAATTATAACATTAACATATATTCCTCTTGTTAAATTAACATTCTGACACTTAGCAAAAAATGTCGACTAAGATTTAGAAGACAATAAATAGTATTTGTAAGTAATAAAATAACTCTTAAGAATTTTTTTATAATATCCTCTGCCCACAAGTCATTTAACGATTTTAAATTTATCACAAAACTATGTCACAAATGTGTGAACTATTTTGACAGTAACTAAATTTATTACCATATACTCGCTTTGTCCTATTCACACTTGCTTAAGGTAATGGCTTTGTTGCATGAAATGTGTTATGAGCTGAAGCGATTGTTACTATTGAAATAATAAAACAAAACACATGAACGTTTGGACATTTTTTATTTTTGTATTTCGCATTCTTTCCATTAGTTGATGATTGAATTGCTATGTAGCATTATGTGATCCATCTCCAGTCCTTTTCACTCTACTGACAATCATGCTGTTAGAGACCACTTTTAAATCATAAGCCCATCCTATTCTTGCGCATAAGTCAATAAATAGTTTAGTATAATTTAAGAAAGTGTTACCCAATTCAGCACTTCGATAATCCCACGGGAATACGTGATGGAAATTATGATAGCCTTCGCCTAACGTCGCTAGCGCTACCACATTGCTTTCAGTAGACTGCATATTCCTATCATAAGGCTTATTGCCCCATATGTGAGCAGCGCTGTTTACCAAGAAGAAAATGTGGAAGTTAAAAACATATCTCATTATTGTAAGGTTCCAGGCATTCACGAAGGTTTCTCCCCAGAAGAACATCGGAATGATAGTCGGTAAGATGAAACAGACGAAGGGAATGAACGATTTTGCGTGTCTGTTTAACAAAGAAATAATCCGTATAAAATATATATAGCATGAATATAAAACATGATGTCCTTAAACATAAAAGACACAATATGGTATATAATTTATAAACAAAAGCCGAAAATTCCATAAAAATATACTAGCCATGTATCCCGGACTACACTTATACGATAGGATATTATAATGATTTCATACATTTTGATATTAACTGCTGGCATATGTGCGGACAACAAGAAGAGTCTTAGTTTGTTTTATATGATATAATAAAACAAACTAGTATTAATAATAAAGGAAGAAGAAACATTAGTAATTGAAACTATAAAAAATGAAAATCAATCTCTTAAGCTCGACAGTACTCTGTACAAGTAAAATCGTCGTCTGTATTGTTTTATTTACCAATATTTTGTTTACTTTTTGGTCAATTTCAATTTTAAGATTTTCAGATACACATCAAATAAATATAAACAATCGAGTTTCATTGCAAGCAGAAGTTGGACAGTAGCCAATCAGTTCCAGTAACAGAGAAATATTCAAATAAACTCTTTATAATACATTTCCACAAGATAACGTCTCAATCAAATCAGTTAGGTATGTTCAATCATCACCAATACATGTCTTGTATGATGTTTAATTGCGACAAGTTTCTTCAACATCAGTATTATCCTGCTGGTTCAAATGCGATACACCAATTCCTTTAAATACCAATCGTAACTTCATATTTCGGTTAAATAATTGTTTGCCGGTATCTTTCTTACCTTAGTTCTGAACAGATAATACAATACATGTTTATATTGCCTCTTATTACATCAAAGTTTAAATTTTGAACGATTCTCGAAAGGATCATGAGCACCGTATATGTGATAAAAAATCTATGATGGTTTCTTAATAAATTAGGTTGTTCAATGAAGTTGTGAGTTTAAACTGTCATTAATTTTGGTTATAGTGTTAGTAAGCCTTTACGATGATAAATCCAGGTATTTAGATGATTGTTAGAAGTGAATTATATTATGCTTTCATCAAGTGCTATGATGCATTTTTTGCAGTAATTTACTTATGAAGTGTTGATACAAAAGCGATTAGTTTTTCAGATAATAATGTAGTACTTACTTATGTTGAAACATCAAAACAGGATTGTTGAACAAATCAGAGAGAATAATCTGCTTCCCTCGTTTTTTGACTTCAGGATGTTTCCTCACAAACAACCACCCCATGTGAGAATAGAAAAAGCCTCGAGTGGCATTATGTGGATCAGCATCCGTATCACTATACTTATGATGTAGTCTGTGATCTCTAACCCAGTGTGTTGCTCTTTGGTTTGCAAGTGACAGAAAAACCATAAGTATAATCTGTAGTGGTGTTTTAGCTTTATATGAATGGTGTGACCAAAGTCTATGTGCTCCTGCAGTCACTCCTATTGTTGCTGCTACATATGATAGATACGCTAAAAAATTGAAATCAATTAACCAAGTGTATTTTTATGAAGTGAAACAGGAATATTAGGATTTTTTAAGGCTATTAACAAAGATGCAATCTACCTAAAGTTAAGTGGTTACTGTGATTAAAAAAGTAAGTCCGGTGAAGCTGTTAAGACCAAAAAAAAAACTGTGATTAATTTATATATATACAAGCTCAAGAAGCATTGTTCTAATCGAAATTAGTCAGTAGTAGCTAGTTACTTCTGAGAATTTCGTTGCAACGTCTCATATTCCAGTGTGTACATTCTGTAGACCGGAATATAGCAGTGCAAGCACTGGATCTTTGAGGCAGTTATGGTGTTTAAAGAGACGAACCTATCCCAGGTTCTGGCAAAATTATAATTACAATACTAGAATGCCTGCGGTCGTAACATTTTAAAGTATTGATGGGTCATATTATGTGATTTAATTTCTTTGTGCGATGTATTCAGTAGTAACCTTATGCCCCTTTTTTAGACTTTACATGTAGAGTAATGCAACATTACACACTATTATCCTATTTATCAATAGGCATTGAAATCATCTCGTTAATCATTTATACCAGTGGAAATAATTTGGTTTTATACAATTAATAAAATCTAAAGTCTTTAGTGTATATTTAGGTTTTTATGTTTATATCTTACCAAATATCACAGAAGGCCATTTTGCAGAAGTCAAACAAAGGTATAATCCATAGAAAGCTGCTACATGCAAATATGTATATATAAAAAAATTGCGATAAACATATTCGTATTTTCTTGGTCCTGCTTGAGGTGCTACAAGTTTTAAATTTTCATCTAGATCGCAGTCTTCGGTTTCTATTTTAGGGTCAATTATTGTGTTTGAAACCATCTTTTAGATTTACTGTAAAGTAACATATTCATTATATTAGAATAGAGGAATAGAATTTATAAGTTATAGTGACTTAATTATGTTGAGACTAGTGGATAACAAATGTGATTCACTCTGGCTTACTTTATGGCGCTTAGAATTAAAATTTGATTATTGGCACGTTTATTTATTTTATTTTCAATACTAGACACTACAATTATTTAGCGGTAGAAGTGTGTCCGCTTATATAGTGGGAAAATTTATAAATTGCATTTTTCCTTTGTCTAAACTCATTCTAGACTTCCTGGCCGGGAAAGTAAGCCAATACGTTTGAGGAAGAGACTATCGTAGCATGAAAGTTATTATTAATTTGGTATTATTATTCACCAACTGCTGCTTATGTTAACGTTGTTGCAAAAATGGTTTTCTTGTTTTTTTTAAACAGTTTCAGCTTTAGAACTAGATATTCGGATATATTTTATAGAGTGTCACCTCTGTTACCTGATACGTCAAGCTCTATATCTATTATAAAGCTATGAGTGACAGAGACAACGCTCTACGTAACCGAAACTAAATGATCGTATCCTTCAAATTATCGATGTTTAATTTATTTTTCAGAGTACAGTATACAATAGTCAAATAAAAGTCGCTCAACGCTCCGCTTATCACCCGGTGAGATCTGTAAACTCTTTGCGTCTATTTTTTCCCCGCATTCTTTTCACGTTTGGGGAATAATAAAATGGCGCTTGCGGTAATTATGTGAAAGTTTGTGACTTCCTTCCAATCGTTTTTGTGTGAATTTCTTTGTCGTCCTCGGCGGTTAGTTAGTTGGTTAAATTAGTCCGAGTCGTTAGCGGTTTCAAAGTTTTAGGGATCCGTTGGCAGAATGCAATTATTAATTATTAATATAAATATTCAATGCCCCGAACTTCGTAATTTTAATAAAAAGGAATATGATAGCAATGTTATTGGTACATAAATAATCAAGTTGCAAAAATGTCATTGAATTAAAATTTGAATTAAGCTACTCTATATTATATTAACGATCAATCTAAAAATTCATGGTAATATGAGAATATTTCCGTTAATAAGTATTAAAATGTCAAAAAAGGGTCTCTATGTAAAAATATTATAATGAATAATATTGATCCTATTGTAAATGACTGTAATTTATACTCTAAAGTGATACTTTTAATAATGAAACGGTTTGTGATTTAAATTTTAATTAGAAATATTAAAAATATAGAACTAGAGACGACACATATTTGCAGAAATTTCAGATTCATTAAGCTTATAATTTAGCAGAAATCAATTTTCCTAGTAATAATCTTTTAATATTTACTGATACACGACAAAAATGGGCAAATAATTCATCATCAGTGGCCACTGCTAAGCCTGACAGACCAAACTTAGGGACGCTATATTCACAATTCAATATTTTGCTATATTCATTATCCGGAACCGAAAATAAAAATAATTGCGTTTCTAATCATAATCCTTACTAATGACGTTCTTACCATAGCGAAAACTTAAGCTGAGAAATATATGATTTTTTTTTTATCATAGGAGGCAAACGAACAGATGGGTCACTTGATGTTAGGTGACCACCACCATCCATAGACACTTGCAACACCAGGGGAGTCACAAGTGCGTTGCCAGCCTGTGTTTGGGAGGAGGGTAGAGGAGGAACAGGAAGGGAAGGAGGAAGGGGAAGGGGAGGGTAGGTGGGTCTCCGGCTCTCTCACTGACCGAATGAAACGCAACAATGCAAGCACTGTTACTTCAGGTCGGTTTTCAGTGAGAGGGTGGTGCTTCCCCGGACGAGCCGACCCATTCGTGCTGAAAACAATAACAGCTTCAGCTTGGCTCTACCAATACCTAAATCTATAAAGATTAATGCTGATCTATGATTTAATATCTAAGACACTAAATAATTGTATTCTTCGAAATTACAGTATATTTTTGTGTATTATTTGTACGGTCAAATTTAAACTAAATTGATAATTCAAAGACAGAATAAGAATTTATTATCACTGGTAGTTTTAAAGCACTTCGCTTACAGATAATTCGACAACGAGACTAGACTTTGTTGACCAGATAAATCTGGAACGAACCCGTTCGAGATACGATTGCGACCGAATAGTTTCGGGAGAGTGTTCCATTTATTAATTCCTAAACTATTCGCAAAGGCGGAATTGTGGCCGAGCGCGTTCGTGATCTCCGTTCCAGAAATTGCGGTTATGGGTAAGAAGCATTTAAATCTGATTTAATAGAATCTATTTAGGTCGATGACAGTTCATTCAAATTGTTAAAAAAGTGTACGTCCAGCGTGGACGCTTGAATCGAGCGTCGAGCGTGGCGGGGCGTACAGCGTTCGTTTCAAACAGATGCATTGATATGTTGTCTTGAGTGGCACGCGAGCGGCGCTTTTGAACGGTGTACGCCCCGCTACAGGCCTTGCTGCACGCCCCGCCGAACGTACAGAGTCACTGAGACCGTATACTTAGAAAACAATCCTAATTGTAACAAGTCTTATAAATTCGATAAAGAGTTAGCTTGTCACGCTTTGACACCGTATCTTTCAACCGATGTGAGTTGAGGCGGTCATAAGGACTGCCGATAGATGTCAAAACCCAAAACAATGAAATAAATATGTTCCCTTTTGAATTTTCATATTGATTGTAGTGTGAATATTTAAATTTCAGACTTTGTCCATTAAAATGATCGTGTGTAAGTCGCTGAACCTCCTAAACGGCTGGACCAGTTTTGATGAAATTTTGTGTGTGTTCCCAGTGGACCTGAGAATGGTTTAGATTCACAATTGAACCTGGTGGGTGATGCTGCGATTGACTCTTAAGTAGTTATTATCAAGGCAGGACACGTCTGCCGGGACTGCTAGTATTTAAAAAAAACGTCGCTACTTCTTTTATTAACTAAAACTCTAATGTATAAAAAAGGAAGATGAATATTTCTAACATCTGTATCGTATTTATACCGCACCTAACACCTATTCTGAAACCGGAAGCGGTGCGACGACTTCCCTCAACAGCTCGGGACGGTCACCGTCAAAGAAACAAAACCAACAACGACGTAATTGATGGGGAAGCGACGGCCCATTTCGTCAGCCGTCGTCAGACGATGACATCGGAGATGACGTTTAAAACGATATATTTACTGTTACCGATATTTATCGTATCGTTATCGTGTCGTAATCGGAAGGAATCTTTTCACAGAACTGAAATCCAGATAAACTGACATGATTTCCGAACACGATCTTCTTCAATCATCATAGTTTCAACCGAGTATTCATATTTAACTTACTTGCAGTGTGTTTAGACACCTTTCTTTTTTCGCCGTGGTAATGGTTCTGAAAATAAATAAATTAATAGTTGTTAAAGAATTATACAGTTAGGATGTACTTCACTATCGTCGGAAAATCTTTATTGCCTCAAAATTGGAGTTAAGAGTGCATAATATACAAAGTTACTGGAAACTCGTTAGCATCATTTTGACAGGATATTCAGTACTTGATACTCGTTCTAAATCAAATAAAAAAATAGGTGCCTAATTGATGACGTAATAAAAATTATAGTTAATCTTCTACTTGTCTATATTAACGTACAGTGGCTGTCGGGTGTAGTAAAAGTGAAAATGAAGCCAAACTACTAACAAAGGATAATTTTTCGAAGTAAGAACTAACAAAAGGGTTTACTGTTTATTTTATTATCAAAAGTTATAAACTCTGGGACGCTGCTCGCAGGTTTAGTCACCGGTCATTCAACCTAAGTTTATTTAAATTTGTACCCATACTTTTGATAGCCTTAAAACAAACTTTTAATTAGGATCTCTTTGTTGTTTTTTAGTATTTATCTTAATATTATTGTTTTATATGTTAAATGTGTCCAATCACACAATTGAAGGTTTTCATTCTTTAAACAGTTATTGTATATTTTTATCATGTTTAATAATAATATAGTCAAAAATGGTTACACTTTGCACCTCGATTAGAGTATAGTTTCATAACGATGTATCCCATCAACGAAAGTACCGCTCATTCACAAGACATAGAACCTACGTCGACCGACACAATGTCCGAACACACAAATACACACACGTAAGCTTATATTATGCGATTTAAATCGTATTTTTAAATAGATATTATATATGCCGCATACTTAAAAATTTAGTTGTAAAAGTTCATCGCAATATCGGAACGTGTAAAAATCCCACAAACATAATATGATGCATGTTTTCTACTCGCGCCGCGTCGTGTGTTTCGTCGTTTATTATTATAGCAATAATTTTACTAATGTCCGTTTGTTTATTATGACAAACGATACTACTAAATCGTTTGACTCGAAATATTTTATGAGATTTTTATATGAATATGAAAGGTAAAGGGTGTTGATGATCGTTTATTTTTCGATCTTTTTACGCACCATAATAATTTTAAAATGTAAAGGTCAGTATTTGAAAATTATTTGGGAATATAAAACTTCCTTCGTCGCGTTGAGCGATTTAAATTGGGGGAAAACTCATTGGCTCGAGTCACCGATGACCTCGACATGCCAGTAAAGCGTCCTTGATGATCTCGACATACTCCTGGGGTATTTATTACACTTATGCCAGACATTGTATGTACTCGATTGTTTCACAAGAAGAGATTGGATTATGTCCGACTTCCACGGACTATATTTATAGTCCGCTCTAGTTGAGGCGACACGAGATCTCTACAGACTTCATAGTGCCCCGTCGCCAAACCTGAGAGGATGGGCCGGAAACCCCATCTCCTCGTTGCACGGGTGAGGCTGACGAGGGGAGGCTACTGGTCGTGTACCCAGTACTCTCTATAGTAGGGCGAAGCCTGGCGTTCACTCGGCTGGCTGCCGCAGGGGCAGTTTTTCAGGTTTCAACAAACTCGACCCCAGGCTGCCCTTACAATGCGGCGGACGGTACACTGTGGGGTTTTAATCCGTGGGAGTCGGTCATAGCCCACTCTTTTCCCCGGGAGGTTGGCGTATCCATAAAGGATTTCTCCATGTTAATAAAAAAAAAGACTTCATATTGGCTACCCAGCAGGTGGCCCATCGCCAAAAAGCGCCTCCGCTGGGCCCCGTCTTATCGGGACACAGCCGTGTAAGCACCAGCCGTCTTTTTTTTACATCGTAAGAGGCAAACGAATAGGTGGGCACCTGATGTTAAGTAATCACTGCCGTCCATAGACACTAGCTACACCAGGGAAGTCGCAAGTGCGTTGCCAGCCTCTGTTTGGAGGAAGGGCGGAGTGGGATAGGAAAAGGGAAAGGAGAGAGAGGCTACACGAAATACAACAATGCAAGCAATGTTACTACATGTCGGTTTTCTCTGGGTTGGGTGGTACTACCCCGGGTGAGCCGACCCATTCATGCTGAAACCAGTAATAGCTTCAGCGTGGCTCTACCACCTGACAACTCATCCTAACTATCTTCCCTAAATCTGGCTACGAAATATGCATGGATCTATTGGAATGTTAGAGTTTAAACTATCAAAGAATTATATAAATTAAATATAGATAAATAAATATCAATAAGATATAAAATAATAATGTCGTCGTATATCTGTTTCGAGGATTGTACCGTAACAAAACATGGCTACTCCATTAGCGAGTCACGTCAAGTCACTACCCATTGACAGATGATGCCATTTCGACCGGGAATCGAACCCGGGACTAGGGGGAACGCGCCTAACGATCCGTATGATTTATTACTGTCATTACTATACCGCCGATTCTGAAATGTGAACTTTGTGGATAACGCGAAATGACGTTAGGGAACTCAATTCGAAGGTTGCAATTTCATTGGATTTTGATAACAAACGAGGACCTTCTGAAATTGGATGGGTAAATAAAATATCTTTATATAATTTAATGATAATAACGTTTTCAAACTTCGACGTATATTCTTAATTGACAGCGAACCAGGTACGCAGACTTCAATAAGTATTTAATAATAATAATAATTAAAAAAAAAAAACTAGAAAGAAAGAAATACTTTATTGTTGGAACAAACATACAATTAAATTAAATTACACAAATTAGTTAAACAGAAAAAAATACATTTGAAAACTAAAAATAAATGTCCAACAATTGGCGAACCCATTCAGCAAAAATGTGCAATACAGTAGTACTGCAGCGCTGATTTTCATGGGAGCCTATATGATGATAAAGGGACGTTCAATCGGTCATATTAATTTTAATACTAAATTAAAAAGGACCAAGAAAATGAATAACACAAACACAACAAACAAAACACGTCAAGGATAATCACACTAAAGAAGTATGGCTACTGTATCCACAAATTTAAGACTAAATAAAACATATAATTTTAGAAGTAAAACATACACACCAACAGAATGAACGTACAATATAACTGTGTGAATACATTATACATAACTAGTGGTCATCTAGTGGTCGAAGTATTAAAAAATGAATGGTCGTCTAGTAGTCTAGACAAAAAAAAGTGATTGACTCTAAAAAAACTAGCGGTCATCGAGTGGTCGGAATGAGACCAAATTAGAATTAGAAGGGATACATTTTTTTTAAATTATAGTTCTGGATTTTATAAATATTGTAGAAATCACTTCCAAAATGCATGAGGTTAAGTTGCAATTACGACCCTACCTAAAAGATTTTCCAGAAGCTCAAATAAATTCTTTTTATAGTTTACTTTTATGGTGGGTACGATTTTTTCATTTAATATTTACTAGTTATTTTACCCCATCAGTTCCTGAATTGATTTAAAATGTCTTTCACAAATTGATACATTTGCTCACATTATTAGTGGTTTTATAAAATCATATGTTAAACAGTCTAATGACAAAGTTAAAATTATGAGAACTGTCAATTATTTGTTGATTTGAACACATAGATTACGTGTACAGGTGCACACATGTAAGTACACGTATGATTGAAGGGTTTTTTTGCCATATTTTCGGACTGGTTTTAATTTTTCATTTACTTTTTCAACTCCACTTTATTGTGCAAGTGTTCTGTTAATCTGTTTACTACATAATCTTGCTTTTCTGAACAAAGTTTTTAATCGAACTCATTACTCCATAATACCAAATACTTTAGCATAATTTTAATGTATACTATAATATAACTGTAACAAGTCGAAATCTGTACATTAAATATTTTTTGAAAATTTTAATCAGGGTAGACTATGTTATCGATATAGAAGCCAAAAATAATATTTTTACAATTTTTGTCTGTCTGTCTGTCTGTCCCTGTGAACACGCATCACTCTGAAAGTACTGAACCAATCTTGATGAAACTTGACATAGTGATAACTAACATTACGAGATTACATCTAAGTTTTTGTCCCATAAAACGCAAAGGGTTCTCCAGGATAAAGGATTAAAGTCTAGAATCTAAACCCGTATTACTTTGTTAAGTACTGAACCAATTTTAACGTGTATTTTTTTAGATGGCGCTTTAACATTAAAATGGTGATTGTGATTATCATTATAAAATTTAGATTTATACTAAAAGCGATAAACAGTGGAATAATAAAATTTAAATGTTGTTTATTTTTTACAGAGCAACGCATTAGTTTTATTCCAGTTCCGTAAAATTCCATTTCAAAGTAGTGTCTTATAACTATAATAAAACTGTAACTAGGTCAAAACTCTAAAACATTAAATATTTTTTGATAATTATAATCGAGGTGAACTATGTTATCGATAAAGAAGTCAAAAATAGTCTATTTACCATTTTTGTCTGACTGTCTGTCTGTTTCTGTGAGCACGTACCACTCTGAAAGTACCGAACCAATTTCGACGAAATTGACACAGTGGTAACTAATACTACAAGATTACATTTAGGATACTTTCTGTCCCATAAAACACAAGAGGTTCTCTAGGATAACGGATGAAAGACTAAAATTTGTATTTAATGAAATTTTTGACGGATTTTGGTGAATTTTCTTTGTGATATAGATATTATAGAGATTTTTATCGTTTTGTATTCAGGAAATCCCTGGTGCCACCGATCCGATTTTGAAATATTTTTCAACGTTAGAAAGGTATATTATCCCTCAGTGTTATAGATAATGTTTATTTTGGAAAATATATATTTTCAATAGTTAATCACAAGGAATGTAATTTAAACTGACAAATATTAATTTATCGCCAATACTGGGAAGACATTTATCAGCAATATATGTAGGTTAGTATTTATCTTAATTGAACCCGGTAGGCGATGCTGCGAACAGGTTTAGGCTTATTTTAGAAGATTTCTCATATACCAACTGGGTATATGTTTGAGTGAGTCCCTGTATAGTTCGGATTTACAATTGAAAACGGTAGATGTCACTGCGATCGCGCTTTAGGTTTATTAAGGATTTTTCGCGGATAAAACTACAATTGAAACAGGTAATAATCGATTTTGTGCAGACGAATTTGCACGGGTCAACTTGTTCAAAATATAATAACAGAGCTACATCAACGTATGGCCGGGTACATTAGTTTAATTATATTTTATATTTATAGAACAACATTATATATTGTATAAATTACTAATAACTAATCAGTAGTTTAAGTGAACTCAAATTAACAAAAATGTAATTATATAATTAAGTCAGAAGCAAACATATTTGTCTGTTAAGATGGCTCTGCTGAAAACCTGCATAAAATGTAATAAAAAAAAAAAAAAAATTAAAGAAAGTTTCAGAACAATTTCAAACCACCTATACAACTATTGCAAACAGGTAACAAGTAAAAACGGAACAATACCAAAAGTAAGAGGAAAAAGTTGGTTGTCTGTAAACTCTGTTTACGGACAATAATTTTACGTGAACACGTCATATAAAACATTGATAACAAATTACATACCTTTATGAATTGAACTATCTGTATATATAAAAATCAATTGCTGTTCATTAGTCTCGTTAAAACTCGAGAACGGCTGGGCCAATTTACCTGATTTTGGGTTTGAAATGTTTGTCATAGTCTAGGGAAGGTTTAAACGGTGAGATAATATGGAAAAATTGCGAGGAAGATAATAAAAACAACAATTTCATTTTCCCATACAAAGTGTTCTAGACACTTTTCTGTGAAACTTTTGACGTTCGTCTTTTCCGTACGGTAGACTTGGGTCCAATATTATTGAGGAACGTATTAAATTAAGGGATTTCAATTGACATAATAACGTCATTGCTGTTTCGTTTAGAAATGTTTGTCATTGTATTGACATATTTTGATGTTTGTCATTGTTTGGAAGGCAAATAAAAAAGTCGTTAAAAAAGGTAGCTTGTTTTAAATAAATAGACTTTTTTAATAAATACACTACAAAAACTTTAAAATTTGACTGGAATTTCCAACAAGTAAAGCATTCAAACAAAGAATCTCTTGAGCTTTTCTAGCATTAGTATATATTATTAATTTAAACAACTAGGCTTAAATAAAAGACCCCGTTAACAATTTGAGGCCTTTAATAAATATTTAGAAAGACAAAATCACAAAAGAGCCAGATAGATCTACATAAAAGCAACATTTGCACGAAACTCGAACGATGTTTCGGCAGGAACAATTACGAAGTTTAGTAAGACAGTCTGAGAGTTTGGAAAGGTCTGTGTTGTTCCTTATCGTAGAAAACATTTACCAGTTTATTTACACATTCACAATTTACTGTAATTTTTTTTTTAATTTACTGTACACTAAGATCTTTAAATTGTCTACATGTAAAATTGAAGATTATAAAAAAAAAAACGAAAAGCCGTATCAATGCCAAAAATTGAACTTTGTTCTCGGTGTATAAAAGCTGAAAATATTTAAAAAATTGGATTTAGTTCGTTTTTTAAATAGTACGACTCAATTATATCTATATTTTTTTATATCATAGAAGCAAACGATCAGAGGGTTCACCTGAGGTTAAGTGATCGCCACGGTCCATAGACACTTTCAACCTCAGGGGAGTTGCAAATGCGTTGCCAGCCTGTATTGGTGAGGGGAGAGGAAGGGAAGAAGGAAGGGAAAGGGGAGGATAGGTGGGTGCAAGCACTGTTACTTCACATCGGTTTTCTGTGGGTCGAGTGGTGCTACTCCGGTCGAGCCGACCCATTCATGCTGAAACCAGTAATAGCTTCAGCTTGGCTCTACCACCTAAATATATAATATTGCGGAACTTTGTTTCTTTGTTCGTTTATACGTTTATTTGTTCGCTCGCTTGTTTATTTGTTTGTTTGCTTTTCACGCCTTAAGTATTTAACAAATCGTCATGAAATTTTACACACATCTTGTCAGTGGTAAAGAAAAGGGCATGGAGGAAAGTTCACTCCCATAAAGCGTACTAAATGTAACCAATAATTAAAATCTATAGGAACGTAAACATGCCTCATGTAAATGCTTGTAAACATTAACGCTGCTTGCTCCGGCCTCGCACCGCTTTAACCACGAAGTTCACCATTAAATTAAATGGCAAAGGAACGGTAATCTGTCAATTTCGTCATTATTTTTGAAGATCTTTAAACCTAGTTTTTCAATTTGAATATAGAATCCACTATATGATAGACTAATATCCCGTAAAAAGCTCGATAATTTATATTAAGTATATTCAACAACTAGCGGGCCCGGCGGACTTTGTCCTGCCCTAACAATAAAAGAAACCTCGACAAATTATATTCTTAAACCTTCGTCGTGAATAATATGTAATGGAGCACATTCAACAATGACTACAGATTATATGATATCGTGATATAAAAATATAAAATTCAAGATCTGAAAATGGAATAGTCATTATTTGTCTTTATAACGGGAATATATAAATCTTGTTGTTCATATAGTTGTGGTTCGAGAACATTATATTTAATATAACAAAGAAACATTCTGAGAAAACCTTTCAGTTAGAATTATTATGTTTTATATGCATTTGCGTAAACATTTGACGTTATAAATCCTATAGTGACGAAGATAAAGTAATTGTAACAAAGAATATAACCAAAAACAAAAAAAGAATGTAAAAATGCATCAGAACGTCTTCTAATTAAGTTGGTATCTATGTACTCTTTCTAGTTTATACATTTCTTATTTGATTTGAGAAAGTTCCTGGTATATTTTCTTTTTTTTTTCGATTTGACTACGCTATTGATCTAGCAAGGTTCTAACAGCTTCACCGGACTACAAAATTGTAATCGGTTTCGAACTGTGGTATACAGCGAACGTTTGGACGCCCCTGTGTAGACTGCGCTAAACCACTCGTTGGTATATTTTCACAATCCGAAGATCCAATGCTAATGACATTAAAATAGGACTCTCTAGAAAATATCCCGTCTCTAACAAAAAATAAATTTTCTAAATCGGTTTATAAATGAGGAAGATATGTAATAACAAGTATTTAAATAAACGATTGGACAATATCCTCATTTTAAAGTGTATTATGAATAAACGGTCTTATTTCAAAAATAAAATGAACACGTACGTGTATAACACGAGTTTTACAAAGTAGTGCCTAAAATTTTAAAATCTAGTTGATGTCATTTATAAAATTCTTTATTACAAAAGCGTGTCCTAGCGGTCTCTAGCTAAACATCTGATTTAAGTGTTTATAAATGAATTTTATAGATAACTCTTCAAGTATTCGATCTCATCATTCAAACACCTTCCATTACATACAGACATTTTGCACACAATTTCAATTTATGCATATTTTTGTTAAGATATTCATTAAGAAAAAACACTTATTATACGTTAAATTTGTTATCATTGTTGTGACATTTTCGTAATAAAAAAGATGTATAAAATAAATAAAATAAGCAATTAATAAGATTTATATATTAGGTCAAAGTGCGTAAGATGGAACAACAGAATAATGACAGATTAAATACACTGTCAGATATCAATAGATAGTGCCAGCAGAAGCTCACAACGCTCACGCTTACGACCGCAAGTTTTCCCGTTCCACTAGCTCGCGAGCTTTACAATCGCACACGCTAGTGGAACGCATTTATGGGCGTTTTGAGCGTTTAGATAAATAATAGAAATGGCTACTTAGAAAAAATAAAGCAAAAGCTTTAAGAAGTTACCTTATCATTTATAAGTCTTAACAGTACATTCGAATTATTATTAAATTGATTTAAGTATTTAAAAAAAAACAATGTTTAAATCATTTTTTTTTTTATTTTAATTATTATAAAAACATAAAAATGAACTTTTTGTTCAAATGAAAAACATTAAATTACCATGAAGTTAAAAGTAATTTCTACATTTTTAGAAAAGAAGTAAAACTATCAAAACTTAATTAACATATTTCATTTCATATTTCATCTATGTTTTAAATAAAATATGTTATTTATTATTTAATATTATTTACTGTATCAAATCATGACATTTTCACGGTCGCCATCTTTTATTGAGAATCCCGCCAATTTTGTCAACGCTCACGTCGACCCACATCCAGACATGGGGCGTCGTGAGCTTCGCGTGAGCGTATGTTATGACGTCATCAATGACGTTTTCGCCACGACCGCAACGTTAGCAGTTGTCTAGTGGAACGGCGGAAAGGGTGTTGTGAGCTTTGTGAACGTCTAATGGAACGCGCCCATAGTAGTTAGAAGCCTCCTGGTACAATGGTTGCATACTATAAGATTAACTATGAGATTTACTTGTGAATCACTTAAATTGTTTTATTTATTTATTTCTTGCAAATTAGTTATACCAACGAACTGTCTTTTGCTGGGTAATAGAAAAACAATAAATCACAACAATTTCATAAGAACTATGTTTTTGGTGGGATTTTAGTCTGTCATGTAGTGGATTTTATTCATAATCTTGTGTTATTTGAATCTATATTTTGTACATTTGGTGGTGTTTTAAGTAATATAGTTAGTTTATTGTGCATAAGTGAAGTGAATGGAAAATAATACCACGGAGCATGAAATTCTGAGATACCACAAAAACTCCCTGGAAGGTTCTAACAAGGGATCCCAAAGTATCGTACGATCTTGTTAATATATTGATTCACACGACGCTTAATATTGAAATGATCGTACGACGCTTGCTTGATATTATTGACTACGTGACAATGGCAGTAATAATCTGAAAGATATATTGCCAAAAATAAAAAAAAAAAAAACATAAGAACTGTCAACTTAGATAAGTGTTAGAGAATATATCAATTTAAATAATGTACATCTGTAAACAAGAGTAAGACACTTTTTTATGATCAAACCTTTTTAAATAAGAGTTTAATGCGTATTTATTTCTTTTTGTAATAACACTGGCAACGGCAGGCCACCATGGTAGCAAATTCTACAAGTAAGCCAAGCAGATTAAATTCTTTCTCATAACATTTGTTATTCAAAGCATAATTGTTTATTATATAATTTGATTAGTTATCATGTTACAAGTTATGCTTAGTTAAAAATTAAATTACTGTTATATGTAATTGTATGCTTTTATAAAATGGTAAAATAAATTACATAAATCATATCAGAGATATTAAGAAAAAAATTAATTATGCATATTAATTGATATATCTATATTGATATAGTTGATTTGACTTAAACAATTAAATATCTGAACCGATCGCAATGATATTAGTTTAAAAAGTAATGCGAAAATTGTAAAGATATAGCATTCTTCTTTTCCTATAAATACCATAAAATTCACACACGAAAGCACAGGAAGAAGTTAGAAATTTATGTTAAAACCATTTAAAATCACAAACTTATCGCAGAACACAACTAAGAAAAAACTGTCAGAGAAGACTGATGTACTGACGTCTGCTTTTTTTTTATTGAAGCACGACAAAGTGACTGCACTATGCCTGATGGTAAGCGTAGTACAATCCAAAAACAGTGGCGATCACCGAGAGGCAGATCATCCATCGTCGGTCGCCGCTGTCATGCTGGCCATAGTGACGAAAGTCACCCGGTACTGGATATGCACAGGCTGATCCCGAAACGCGACGCGCAAAAGCGAGTCACTATGACGGGCGTTTCGCGATGTACATGGTGGTTGCGACCCAGTCGGGCTGTAGAACCCTACCACCCCGCGAGTAGACGCGATATTCGTGATTATTCATACACAATAATCCTCAAAAACAGTCATTTTTATGTTTCTTGACGTAGTAACCTTAATATCAAATATGAAACAGTTAAATTGCATGAGA
Organism: Antheraea mylitta; assembly: GCA_014332785.1. Classification (NCBI taxonomy): domain Eukaryota; kingdom Metazoa; phylum Arthropoda; class Insecta; order Lepidoptera; family Saturniidae; genus Antheraea; species Antheraea mylitta. The sequence goes on from JACEII010000090.1 coordinate 556,804, forward strand.
AAATGCGTCGTCCGATTAAGCTGTTAAGACCTTACTAGGCCAATATTGTAGACAATTCGAGTAAAAAAATGCATATTAATTAAAAAAAAATTACCTCTTACAGACGCTCCATTCCAAAGACTAACAGTCAACTTACCATGTCCGGTAAATTTTCTCACTTATATACGAGATAACCGTGTATTTATTTCCATTGTTAATAAAAACTTGTGACGCAATACTTCAAAAAGTAATTAACATGTGAATACATTCATCATGATCTATAATATAATGTATTGAAAATCCAACGCGTTCCGGCTATAACATGGGCTCATAAAAATTTAACAAAAAGCAGCACCAGACTTAATTAAATCTACTCTAAAAATGCGTCAAAACGTTTCTAACAATATTTAAATGCTTAGATTTTCGTAAAATGACATAAGTAGAAATGTCCTATTTGTTTTTGAAGGAAATTACTGGTGTACCCAATGATATTCGCGCGCTTCGACAGAACGTTGTTAATACTTGGGTACCTGGCTTCGTTTTGTCGGCTACCCCGTCAATTCGCCCGTGTCTAAGCAACATATAGCTATTTCTCTTTCACCACCGATATTAAGAATTAGCTATCTTACTTCCACGTTTTATCTAAGACATTTTACGTATGTGTGCAGTTTCTTGCAATTTTTTTGTTATCAATATATCATGTAGGTAATTTATCTAAATTTTTTAGATATAATATTGTGCCCTCAAAATCTAAGTTATGATGATGACATTGAAAGTTACAACACTGTTGAAAATATTCAGTAAATAATCTCTGTGTGTATTATTCCAAATTGATTTATGACGACAATCTCATATGGCTGACAAAAAAAAATTAAGGCAGTCATAAGGACTGCCGCCAGAAGTGAAAACTCAAAAACTGAATGCCAGTATTTAAATTTAAAAATTTGTTTATTGAAATTATTAACATTAGTGTGGTCTTCATATCTATTACCAGCGTTTATTATATACATTTTTATAAAGTCTGTTAGCCAATCAAGCGTATGCTGAGCTGCAAAATATCAACATTAAAGTACACAGGAGTTTTTGGCGTGATTTCAGTCTGTCATGTAGTGGATTTTATATTTTATTCATAATCTTGTGTTACTTGACTCTATATTGTGTAAAGTTGGTGGTGTTTTATGTAATATGGTTAGTTTAACGTGCATAAGTGAAGTGAATGGGAAATAATACCACGGAGCATGAAATTCTGAGGTGCCACAAAAACTCCCTGGAGGGTTCTAACAAGAGATCCACCATCTTGTTAGAATATTGATTGACACGACGCTTGATATTGTAATGATCGTGCGACGCTTGTAATATTATTGATTACTCGACAATGGCAGTAATAATCTAAAAGATTGATTGCCAAAAATAAAGTTTAAAATTACACAGGCCTCTACTACGCATCGCTAGCACAGTACACATAATAGACAGTTGGGAAACTCCCTATAAACACTCACATAAACATGCGCATCTACACGACCCCTAAGCGAACCTCGCGGTACTGTCCATAGAATTTCTTTCAAAACCTCTCGTCGATGCGTGTGTTTGTTGAGTGTGCCGTTTTCGAGCGTATGTTCGTAGTTTCCGTACTGTCTCTCATATTAATACTGTGTCGCTAGTGTGATGCAAGCCGCGTAAGCACAATACAGCCGGTCATGCTTACGTAGTATGTCGTGAAATGAGAAATGTATCTATCCAAAAATATGACTCAAAGCTCCAAAGGAGATTTTCGCTTTAAAAATTACAACCGGTATAAGAACTCCGTTTTGAAATCTTGTTATATCCTAGACATATATAAACCTATACATTACAATTACAATGACGACTCAGTTGATAGTGTGCTTGGAAATCATGGATTTGAATCAATAACTGAGCCAAATCAATCAGTGAAAGAAATCATCTTGTTGGTACCATAGCACGGTGTTAGGTCTTTAAGTTCGTCAGGAACAACCCTCAAGTTGAAAATCTGTTACCCAGCGCCTGTGTGTCAATGAGTTATGCTTGAAAAACAGTCCTCCTATAAGCTTAGCATATTTACCATCTGAGGTCATCATTTTTTTTATTATACTAGCTGATTCCGGCAACTTCGTCTGCACCAAATCGGTTATTACCGGTTTCAATTTTAGTTCTAAACAAGAAAAATCTTAAAAAAATCTAGAACCCGATGGTAGTCTCATTTACCGAGTTCAATTGTGAATCCAAACTATATATATATTGGCAAGAAATGTCTTCCCGGTATACCCTGGATTGCTCCTGTAGCCCTTACCTCCGCGCCCCATTTACTATCTGCGCAATAATGCAATCATTTTACCAACTTATAAGTTTCGTTTCCCATTATCTTCTAACCAACTTCATCAATTAACATGGCGGAATGATATCCTGAATATATCCGGAAGCATATGAATTGCCTTTAATTTGCCTGGATACATTCCAGTTTGAGTTCCATTTCAAGCAAATCAGTCTTATTTGGAGAGAATAAATCTTGAACAGGTTATTTGGTTTTATAGTAATCTAAATATCTAGTTTTGATAGCTTCTTTAGCAAAAAGATCATTAAATCAAAATCAAAAATTCTTTATTCAGTTTAGGCTCTAATAAGGTGCTTATGAACGTCAAAAACTACCACCGGTTCGGAAAACAACTCAGCCATCGTGAAGAACCGGCAAGAAACTCGATCTGGTAATTTTTTTAAACATATATTTTCAATACATCATACAAATAGCTTTTAGTGGATGCACAGAGAGGATTCAATTCCAGAAATCACTATCGTTCACATACTGATTCACTCTATAATATCCTTTTGACACTAAAACCCGCTTGACGTGGCGCTTAAATTTGCAGTCCGGCAAATCAGTAACATGTTTTGGGACTTTATTGTAAAACCTATTATCCACTTATAACCATTATCCTAAATCCCACTACATAAAGACGTATTCTGAGATGGTAAACTCACTAAATGTAGAGGGACTAGCTCTCAAGTACAACTGTCGAAACACATCAACAAACACACAAGTTCTGATATCATGCAAAATATAAATCCGTCAGAATTTATCATCAGGTACGAAAGAAAAAATCATAAATTATAAAAAAAAAACAATAATAAGTGACGAAGAACTTTTCGATTTACATTCGTTTACGGTGAAAACCCCTAACTTCTGAACTTGAGTATGTAACCTTGTGATCTCAGTTTCTCTAAAACAAACAGATCGTCTCGCTTAATATAACAACTACAAAACGTTTTGGTAATTCGAATATACGTTTAAAATGTTGTATGCACAGGTTGCATCCAGACCTGTTTATTATTGAATTTCATTTTCTTGTAGTTTCCTCAGATATACTAGTAATTAAAAACAACACGTCATGGAATAATTTGATAGACGAGAGTATAACCTACAGCTATGATTCATAGCTACAGCTATGGTCGTGGAGGGAACTAAGAATTTCTTTTGATAAGTCAAGACGATAAATATATTTAAAATTCATCTTAAAAGGTTTTTGTTAGTATCGCAATATTTGTAAAATTAAAGATATAATTTGTCTTGCATATATTACTGTTACTCCTGGAATTGCTTATTTTATATATTAAAATTATGTTTATGTATTCTATTATTTTTGTCTTATTCATTTCTTCTATATGCATTATGTACTCTATTATCTTTATATTGCTTAATTCCCTTATAGATATTATTACATTTACTATTTTTGTTGACATTTTATTTATTAAGTACTGTGACTTGCACTTGTCTCCAGCCAAAAATCAGTGTCAAAAAAGTTTCTTATGACATTCAGCATATACTAAACTGGACATCCTTTCATAATGCTGTGACGTCAAGATAGTTATCCAGTCTTGTATACTTTGTATCGTATAATGCATTATGAATAAACGATTTGCTTCGTTCTGTTAGGCGGCCTCTCTGGTTTTCTTTTAAAAAAAAATTACACCTTTGTGTTAAGATATATATATTTCGAAAAAAATATACAGTCTTATTGTTATATTCACTGAAACCGAATTTTGTAAACAGCGGACAGTGCCGTACTCCGCGAGGTTTAAGTCAAGACTACTTTATTAAAATGAATTCATATATAGGTAAACTAAAAATGCATAACTTGCAATATTGCACGTGACAAAACAGCATCATATATTGAAATGCTGAATGTGCCTTAGGTACATATTGTATAAGGATGTAACAGTTCGTTCTTTCTAAAAAATTGGGTTTAAAAGTCTCTATTTAAAAAGTAAGTGATTAAGTCCATGAATAAATCTTGTATATCTTAGAAATATCAATAAAAATGACAGAAACACGTTTAGTTGCTCAGTTGCCATATTATCTCAATATATAATAGAATTGTGAGCGAAAGATTGCCTAGTTTGATTGGGCAGTTGTTTATTTCAAAATGATGCACGCTCAGATACAAAAATTAAGGAATCTCAATACACTGCTACAATAATGCATCTTTAACGTGCACATTCCAGCTGCCAAAACATAATTTGCTCAAAGAATGCCTAGCTTTCTACGTCCATACGTGTACAATAAAGTTTCTAAAATCGTGGATGACTACAACTTCATACGTTGCTCACGCTACCATGTGAAAACTGCCAAAACTCCCAGATAGTAGCATAACTTAACAGTAACAGTAGAGCCTAACTCGGTTCTTTAAAAAACATATTTAAATTAAGATAAACTGTTAGGTATGCCTTATAATATTAATATTTTTCTACCAACAAAAATAAAAAAAAATATATCTCTTTCGCTGTCACTCGGATTCGAACTGAGGTTACACGAATTTTCGAAGCAACCGATTTCCATTTGAGCTATTTTTATTTGACAGCGACGGCGAAATTTACCTTTATATTGTAGTAATATTTTTTCCATTGCCTGAAAACTTAGTTAAAAAAGTTTAGCTAGATCAATGTATCATCCCCGAAACTATCTACGTACTAAGTTTCACGGAAATAGATGACGCCGTTTCCGAGATCCTGAATATATACAAATATAAAAATATACAAAAATTGCTTGTTTAAAGGTATTAGAGAGATAAATAGATAAATACAATACGCGCCACCAACAATTAAAGGCAATTTCAATTAGACGTTAGGCTTCCATGAGACAGGCACTGCCTAGTTGGGAGAAGACGTATTGCCAGTCAGCAGCTTCTGCTCCCCGGCATATAGGTGAGTGAAGGCACCATGGGGTTTTATTTAGTCCGTGCAAGTCGGACATAATCCATCCTCAGCTGCCCGCCTAGGGTGGGTAACCATATGGATTTCCCTATGTAAAAAAAAATAGGCACTGCCTAGTTTGGGGCCATAGTTAAGGCTATTATACTATCTAAAACGTTCTAAAAATAAAGATATTTGTATGATATTCAAGTTTGTAAAGACAACAACATTTTTATACTAATACAGTATCAACCAACTTGCCAAGAGCAAAGAGCTCTCAAACGACCAGACACGAGCGAGGTATATTAAGGGGTTGAATTAATTAAGTAAAAGGGGGGCAGGGAGGTGTATCATGCGAATCTGTGTAACAGATGCACTAACTACAAGTCTGGTTCATTAAAAGTTGAAGTTAAATGAAAATGGATGCTGAAAACCTGACAAATTCTATTTACGAACTTGAATAAAAACATAACTTTAACTTACTATGTTATACAGTTTTAATAGAAATTCAGAATGTTTATACCATAAATATAGAACTATTTTTTTTTTTACCAAACGCTTTGTTCAAATTCAGTGTAGTGTATTTTTTTTTATAGAAGCACGACAAAGTGTCTGCCCTAAGCCTGATGTTAAGCATAGTACAATCCAAAAACATCGGCAACCACCGAAAGACAGATTATCCATCACCGGTCGCCGCTGTCATGCCGCCCATAATGACGAAAGTCACCTGATACTGGATATGCACAGGCTGATCCCGAAACGTGACGCGCAGAAGCGAGTCACTATGACAGGCTTTTTCGCCATATGCATGGTGGTTGCGACCCAGTCGGGCTGTAAAACCCTACCACCCCGCTCTCGCCATTGCCTCGTTCGTTGATCAGCAGGGTGCACCACGTGCAGGTGAGGTTGGCTTGGGTGTCTCAAGTCTTAAGATGTTATTCGACACCCCTTATATCCCATGTATGTATTTAATTCAATAACATGGTTTTTTTTTAACATGAGTGAACTGGTGATAAAAGTTTTTTAAACATTAAAGAAATAAACATGTATGAATTGCCAGCATCAATAGAAACAGTGGCCAGCATTAATAAAAACAGAAATATAATATATTTTTCATAAAACAATGTTCGAGAAATATTGGGAAATTATTATGTATTTCACTCACAATATGAATCAATAACTGCATTGACGTATGTTACCATACATTATTTCCGTCAATATGTGTGAAAACAATATGAGATAATTTACCTATTTATACACAGTACGAAATACAGCTGCATTTTAATGTACATACAGGTATATTAACCATAATGTTGTATTTCTTCGAAAATAAGAATATAGGATTGTATTTAATTAGTTATCATTGTCTTAAACAGCTCAAACATATACATAAAGCTAAACAGCTTTATCATTACTTCTAAGTAATATAGTTCCTAAATAGCTATAACATAAGAGTCACAATAAACATTAAGTGTACCTCAACTTATTACGTTTTTCATTTTGTACTATGCTAGTCTATTCTTTCTTCGATAATATTTTCGATTATACGCTGCATTTTAATCACGAATTATCGTAAACGGCTCGTTCTAGATTATACTTTAGTACAAAATTAGGTTTTCAATAGCAATTATGATTACAATGTAAAAGACGGTTCACATACGATCACTCAAAGACAAATAGCGAGGTTTTTGAGTAGAATTTCTCTAAAAAAATTAATCAGAAATGCAGAGGTCTGCCAAAGTACCAAATTTTTCGAAAATGCTAGACAAGCGATGGGCTTTAATAGAATGAATGGTATGAATGAATGGAATGAGTGGTAATGGTACGTAGAATGGTCGGTTTCCCGAGTAATGATCACATAGTTAAAAGACGCAACGAGTGCAGACACGTCACAACCTATACCGGTAATTTGGTACAGGTTAGAGGGCCGTGTGGGTGAATATCGTCTATATCAAAACTTTTCACGCGATGCTCATATCGCTTACGTTCGCAGCACCAACGACAGGGGTTGTTTTTTTTTTAAATCCATGCGTGGCTTCCTGTGAATGCTGTTTTTTGGTTATATAACGGACAAATTATTGTTGCTCGAGATACAACGAACATCGTCACGGAACAAACGTGAGCTTTGGCACGGTCTATAATACCCAAATTGTGTGATACTGTGTCCGGAGACCACATATGTTATCGAGTCACATTATCATTTCGGCAAAATCGAAACAAAAACAACAACCAGGTGAGTTGTGCATTACACTGCCTTTTTTTTTCTCGAACTGACTACGCTATTGATCCAGCAAGGTCTTAACAGCTGTTATGTATTACAGAGATGAATAAAACATATGTCATTGAACTTCATAAGATGATTGATTTATTTTTACAAAATACCTTTACAAACTATCTTATATTTAAGTACCTACATAACAACAGCTTAACCGAACTACTCATTACACTGACGATGAAGTATTAGCGAACGTATAACATATAACGCTCCTCTTTGTGCAGCCACTAAAAACTTTGGAACTATCTATGCTTTGTAAAAATATGTAACATAAGAGATCAACCAGATCAAGTTTCTTACCGGTTCTTCTCGATGACTGGGTTGTTTTCCGAACCGGTGGTAGCTCTGCCGTTCATAAGCAGCTTCTCAGGGCCTAAATTGAATAAAGGTTATTTTGATTTTGATTTTTTTGATTTATTTTTATGCTACCCAAACGTACTGTTATACCCTAACCATGTACCTTTCTCTAACACCACATAACTATACTCCTTCCTATCTAATACCTTTCCCAGTACCTACTAGCGTCAGCACTTTTCGAGTCCACACCCGTTCCACGTTACCACCCAGTCGGTCTTAGTTCATTCCTAGTCTCGGTCCATAACACTCAAAATCCTAATAATTCAGTGTTAATTAATGTGAACAATTCTTCTTTAAATAATAAATGCATAATTAATTAAATAAATCTTTTTTTTTAAAGGGATTTTTTAATATCCCTATAACAGTACGTAGATGCTGTGGTTTGCACACCCCGTGCAAGTTCAAACAATTCTGGCAATTTTTGTAGGTTAACTATGATAATTATTGTATGTCTTTCGACAGAATCGCAGTATAGAAGTTTCAACGAAACATGGTTTAATATGTTATGTAAGTGAAAATATCTACTGAATTAATGACTTAACCCATAATTATATTCTTAATAGGATCTGCTTCCATTCAGTTTTCTCCACTGTAGGTATCAAAAAATAAGGGTCCAATAGACTGCTAGTAAACAACATATTTAGTAATATTTCCATTTCTTCAAACGGCAACCAAAAAGAAAAATAGCACATCTTAACCAAAATAAATTTACTCGAAATTATGCAAACGATCACGTCTCGTAATAAAATAAAACGGAACATATAGAGAGCGTTGCAAAATTATTTTGCGTTATTAGATATTCCTCATAACATTTAATGGTCCAGAAAAGGGCGGTTGGATTTATTGCTCCATAATAAATCTTACCAATTGGGATATACACCCCGCTACTTAGTGTGTATTGGTCTTTGTATGCATATATGTATAAGAACATTTATACACAGCAATAGCTGATGCCCCCGATTTTGTTCTATTAAAAGTGGTTTTGTTGGAGAAGACGTGTTTTATCTGCATTATTTGCGGACAGTTTCATATCAATGATATTATAATTAAAAAAGCTGTAGATACGTCATAAGCGTTTCGACAGCGCCTTAATGAAACTTGACTAACTAGCCTATTTTTGACGGCTGTCCTAACAATCCGCCCGAATTTTAATAACATATAACTATTTCCTTTTCTCCCCCGATATTGAAAATATACCATCTTACTTCCACATTTTATGTAAAACGTGTGGCGTTACGATATTACTTTACATATGTGTGCGTTATCGTGCCATTTGTTTTGTCAAAATATTAGCTTTTTACTTATAATTGAGCCGAATTTATAAATTATTATTTAACGTTACTAATTAACTTTATAGATTGGTTTGATGATACTTAGTTCAAAAAGGTTGTCTGAAAAGTCATCTATATGCTAGTAATAGCTTCATCTAAACTAAAGTTCAGTCGCTTCCGAGGTCAATATGAACAAAGAACAGACTTCAATTGTATTCCTATGTGCATTGCATAAGTTGAGTACTTTTGTAATAAAAAAAATGAGTGTGTGTAACCGTCACACGCTATTAAAATAAAACTTCTTTTAAGAGTATCATTTTTATTATTATTCAATTTAACATTTATATTAATTGTTTTTTGTCTATTCTTCTTCTTTTTTATGCCAAAAGGCAGCAAACAGACAGACGGTCCATCTGGTGTTAAATGGTTACCGTCGCCTATGGATAACTGCAACACCAGGGGTATCGCTGTTATGTTGCCGACCTTGGAGAGCGTGTTTTAATCCCTTTTTGAAGAGCTCCATGTTATAAACCTGGGGGAACACAGTACCAGGTAACTCACTCCACAACGCCAAAGTGCGCATAACAAAGCTTCTAGAATACTTTACGGTTATTGCCATTTTGCTGGGCTTTAGCGTATGTGGATGAGCAGCCAGCCAGCGGCCGGTGGTGCGAGTTTGGAAAGGGTATGAAGGCACCATATAAAAAAGTTCTTCAGAACACTCTCCGTTGTACATGCGATACAGAACACACAGCGACCCAATGTTTCTGCGAAATTCTAATGAGTCTAGACCGCATGACAGCTCGGGATCGTCAACAATGCGAATAGCTCGCCTTTGCATGGAGTCAAAAGGAGAAAGCTGATAGGCAGGGGCACCAGCCCAGATGTGCGAGCAGTACTCCATATGAGGCCGTACTTGCGCCTTGTAGAGCACAAGTCGTTGCATTGGGGTGAAGTACCACCTTGACCGGTTGATGATACCTAGCTTTTTAGTTGCCAATTTAGCCTTACTTTCCAAATGAAATCGGAACTGCACATCGCTAGATATGTCGAGACCAAGGATCCCGATATTGCTAAAGATGTTTAGAGAAGTGCCCTGAAACTTAGGCGCTATAACAAATGGGGTTTTTTTCGTAGAAAACGTACAAACTTGTGTCTTTGATGGATTGAATTGGACAAGGTTTGCCTCTCCCCAATCGGAGGCACTATCCAACGATCTTTCAATCTCTGATACAAGTTTAGTCCGGTTTTGCTCCATTAGTACCCGAGAAATATTCGCACGGGCCGAATATACGGCATCAGCGGTACTGTCGTCTGCATAGCAATGCATATTGGGGATATCCAAAAGATCATTGATATGCAGAACGAACAGTGTAGGTGACAGCACAAAGCCTTGTGGGACACCGGCATTTATTTCCAAGGCATCAGAGGTGTGGCCATCGACCACAACTCTTATCCTACGTCCAGACAAAAAATTCGACACCCACATGCAAAGATTCTCACAGATACCGTAGGCTTGAAGTTTGGAGATGACAGCCTTATGCCAGACCCTGTCAAAAGCCTTTGCTATATCTAGGCTAACTGCCACAGCTACTCCCTTACTTTCTATAGTTTCAGCCCATCTTTGTGTTCGGTAAACTAGAAGGTCAGCAGCGGACCGGCCATGACGAAAGTCATTTTGGTGGTCACTGATCAGCTGATGCTCCTTAAGATACCTTAACAGTTGTATATTGATGGCTCGCTCCATCACTTTAGAAAGAAGCGAGAGTATTGCAATAGGTCTGTAGTTATTGGGGTCCGACAGATCACCTTTCTTACCCAAGAAATACCCATAGGGTGTATATTCGCTATCTTCCAAGAACTTGGAACCTGACCAAATGTGTAGCAAATCCTGAACAAGCGTACGAGAACAGGAGCCAAATCAGGAGCGCACGTCTTTAAAACAATTGTGGGAATTCCGTCTGGCCCACTCGACTTGTTGATGTCGAGGGAAAAAAGAATGCGCCGTACCGCTGTTTGTGTGAAGTTTATTTCAGGCATAGAATAAGCACATCGCGGGAAGTTTGGCAGCGATGCATTCCCATCATCTAAAGTGGAGTTTGATGCAAAGAGGTTGCAAAAAAGATCTGCCTTTTCCTTTGCAGTATGAGCCAGGGAATTATCTGTTTTACGTAAAGGTGGAAAAGACGACTGGCAGAAGTTTCCATTGATAGCCTTGGCAAGCGACCAGAACGCTCGACTTCCAGAAGGATATTCAGCTAGACGCTCACCTATTCTACCGACGAAATTAAATTTTGCCGCAGCAATTACCTTCTTTGCGCTTCTGGAGGCTGCGTTGTATTTTTTCCTCAGAGACGGAGTTTTTGGATCTTTACGAGCTCATGCCGTAGTCCACTCTCTGAAGGCGAATTCCTTGTGGTCTGTAGCTTCGGAGCAAGGCTTATTAATCCACGGCTGACTCTTGCCATCAACAGCGACTACAGAGGATGGGATATAGCAGTCCATTCCCTGCAGCACGACCTCAGCAATAGAGTCAGCACAAGCACTTGCATCTTCATAGGTAAAACAGAGCTGTGACCAAGAATAGCATGCAAAGAACTCGCACAGTCCATCCCAGTCTGCTGAACTGTAATGCCATATTTTCCTGGTCCCAACGGTATAGCGTCTGTTAGGGTGGGGTAATAGCAATATAGAACGCACCAGGCAATGGTCAGATGATCCCAAAGGTGCATCGACGGAGACCTGATAGCCTTCCGGGTGAGTGGTCAGCAGAAGATCTAACATAGAAGATTCCTGGCTCTCGATATCTGGTAGTCTAGTAGATTCCTGTACCAGTTGCAAAAGACCGTATGCTAGAGCAAATTCTCGAACCGTATGCCCTGCGTGATCAGTTTTACTGGATCCCAGCCATTCTTTATGGTGTGCGTTAAAATCGCCGAGGATCATCAATTTAGCATTTGGGTACTGTTCAAGAATACTGTCAGTAGTCACTTGGACGTGTTTGAAAAGTTGTGTTGTCTTCTCGTTTCCACGATGAGATCTGTACAAGCACATGTAAATTAAAGTGTGACCACCGTAGTCGACACGTGCACAGAGTAGGGACAGATCCCTGTCTTCAAGATTATTGAGACGACGAACACAAATATCCTCCCGTGCATACATGCATACCCCAGCTCGGCGTAAAAAGGAGTGCTCGAGTTTATAACCGAGGTAATGCAAATATGAAGAGTCGCCCGGACAGGATATCTGCGTCTCGGTGAGAAAAATAACGCCGGCTTTGCTTTTTCAAGATGGTGGTGTACAGCGTTGATGTTAAAATGAAGACCCCTTATGTTGCAAAAATCCACAGCAAATGTGGAAATGGAGTCCGCTGAGTTTACGTTTTTCTGTCTCTTTGTCATTTTCATATATTGGGATTTGGTAAAAAAACACACATGGAAAGTACTGCGATCCGCGCGATCGCTCTTATCAAAGAGTTGATTCAGTAAGCAATTACTGTACAGTCGAGACGCGCGAAGAGCCGTCACGAGGCACGGAAGGGCCCCCGGTCCCCCCCGAAAGCAACTGTCGGGTTCCACTCCGGTCTCCTCATCCGGCACGACAGTCACTTCACGGGATTTTTCGCCAGTTGGCGAGACAGCCTCCCGAGCCGGAGTTTAAAAGTGTTACTCGGGTTCGGGTCCCCTACTGACTGGCGGGCGGCCAGCGGACAACCGTTTCACTGGGTCTCCCTGATTCCCGTAACAGAACTCTTTACCGTCTCAACAGTGTCAGCAATTTATACTGTAGCGGACCCAAGACGACTTCGCGGATAGCAACATCTTCGAAAAGGACTGGTTCTCGTTCACTATGCCGGAACACTAAGGTCCATGTAGAGCTTATATTTTGCAACATTCTAAACCTCAGGGTGGTCGTTAACCAGTCGGGCTGTAGCCTTACCACCATGCTGAAATGGGTCCGGGATTACATGGCTTACCATCATGACCACAACCACATTTGGAACTAATATCGCAAGGGCCTCGTCGGTTAGTCGGCAGGGTGCACCACGTGCAGGTGAGGTTGGCTTGGGCATCTAAGAAGGTGTTCGATACCCCTTACACCCCTAATTTATATTTATATAATTTACATAATTTATTTATTTTTACTTTATAACAAAAATTTGCTAATAATATTTCCAGTGTCATTTAAGTACCGAATTAGCTGATATATGGCACTATATATGATATATGATACGATATATGATATATGGATAATGAAGCTTTGTTACTTACTTATTCAATTTAATAGTTTATACATTTTCTTTGAATTAAGTATTATGGACGAAATCAAAAATATTTAAAAACCGGATGGTACAGAAACGTGACACTATACTGCCGTAACGGACTTCCGTTACGTTGTCGTCCAGTTACCTCCAAGTAGCGCCTAAAGAAGGTTTAATTCCAAATGGAAACGAAAACCGTTCTGCTTTGGATCGAAAATATAATTATTAATAAATAGAAATAATTTAAATCTCAAGGGTTATAAAAACCATTACTTTATTAATTATCTTTTAAATGGTCTATACAACACAAATATACACACGCATCGCACGCGCCAATCTTTGACGTTTCAACATAGACAGTTCATTGAAGTCAAAGAAACGTCATAGACAATGTCACATAAATATTTATTTTTGTTGCATTTTGATACGTAGCATTAAATACCCAACTGTATTCGAATCAAGTTTATATGTCGTCCTAATATTATAGGAATAGAAGAGGAGGTAATTGATACTTGCTAATTCGGAAGTAACGTAATCGCGGGATAAAAGGGATAGTCGTGATTTTGTGAAACTTAATGATTAATGGTTAAACCTCGTAAATCTTTGAGCTAACTCTATGTAACATGTTTTCGTGGTCTTAATATTATTATAAATTATAAATCTATGATCTTAACTTAATTACATAGTCTCATGGTAAAAATTCTCAATATTTCAATCTAGTAATATTTGAAATATGTTATGTACTTACATTAAAAATTTAAGAATACCAGGAAATATTAGTAGTTCAATACCATATATTATAAAAGTATATTATTGTGTAGTGTAAAATGTCCATATAATTCCTGAGAAGTTTTATATCTAGACACAGCTGCATGCTTCTTTAATTGAACGGCAATTAGAGTTAACATATTTGTCTTTGAATAGATAAATGACAATATGCAATATACTTATTCATTATTTTAATAAATATAACATATTGATATAAAGAACATTTTATACAGTACTAGCAACGACTTTAGAGTCGCACGCATTTGTATACAGCGGTTAAAATATTTTATCTTTTTTTTTTTTTATTGTAGCACGGCAAAGTGACTGCACTATGCCTGATGGTAAGCACAGTACAATCCAAAAATAATAGCGATCACCGATTGACACACTGTTCATCGCCGGTCGCCACTATCATGCCGGCCTGTAATAAGCTGGATATGCACAGACTGATCCCGAAACGCGACCCGTAGAATCGATCACTATTATGGGCTTTTTTGCCATATACATGGTGGTTGCGACCCAGTCGGGCTGTAAAACCCTACCACCCCGCTTGCGCCATTGCCTCGTTCGTTATTCAGCAGGGTGCACCACGTGCAGGTGAGGTTGGCTTGGGTGTCTCTAGTCTTATGATGTTATTCGACACCCCCTTACACCCCCTTTTTATTATCTTTTTATATATCTTTTAAAACATGAGTACAGTACCCGGTATTTGATTTGGCACGTCGGGATGAAGAATGAGACGTGTAGCTAAGATCGGCTTGCTTCGGTTCTGTGTAGCGTTCTCTCTATCGCAAAACGCAAAAACTTTAATTGAGAAAGATAACTTGGCTGATCATCTGGGTCTTCTCTTGGACGTGTCAAATTAAAAATCGGGTACTGTATATTATTGTATTTTATGATTTATAAATAGGTCAATTTTTTCGGCTATACAATTTCATAAAGAATCAATCATTTTTACAAAACCTAAACATATTATCGTTCATTTTTACATCCCCATACTTTTTTTAAATGTCGTATATTTTTCATGTACAATATTTTATAAAAATTGACTTCTATATAATCAAAATGGTAGAGGTGTACTGTTTTGCACGCATCACGCAAAACTTACCTCATAAATTTCCAGCAATATATGTAGTTTTATAAGCAAAACAATGCAAACAAAGTCGCGAGTATTAAACAATTTGAAAATAAATATTTTCTTTTATTTTTACAATTTCTAATAATACTCTTAAGAATTCTCATCCGCTTTCGGTTACAGAATGGTATTCATGTTTATAAAATTTAATTTAAATCGGTCAACCATTTTTGAGAGCACAGACACGCAGATAAGATTTTTATGCATCATATTTATAATAGAGTTATATGATAAACCATGTGAAACATTGTACAAAAGTAATTATATTTTTAGTACTGACGTTTTAGTGACCTATGTCATGAAAGTCTTCACATGGTTATTTGACAGAAAATAATGCCGAGTCACACCAGAATAATTAAATAATTTTCCTGTCTTGGAGTCTAACCCGCATCTACTCAGCCCAGCACCAACGAGAAAGCGATCGACTTACCCGAAACATTATTATAATTATCACAGACTAAATACACATATGATTTTTCTTCTCTTAATGTTATTACAGGCCTAGATAAAAAGGTTATCAAAGGCTTCCATAAATACAGAAAAATAAACAAGAATCTCAACGTCATAAAGTCTTTCATGTCAAATAACAGAAAAAATAATACCCATAATGTATTTAGAGGCCATTGCATTTATTGTAGTATTATCAATACATTTTCGATTCTGTGAAAGCAGGAAATATAGTAATTTTAGTCTTTTAAAAGTGATTCCTACAGAAGCGGACCATTTAAAATTTCTGCGGCAAGTTGATGAGAAGAAATACATCGATTTGTTGTTTTGGAAAAAACCTTACAAATTATACGAAGATGTCCAGTTTATTGTTAATCCTGCAGATAGAGATTTATTCATGGAGAGAGCTAATCATTTCAATTTGAATGTTGAGAAGGTTTTAGATGACGTTCAAAAGTAATTGATCTCCGCTCATATTAGTTCATAGCTTAAAAATGTTACATCTGAAATTATGCTAGTTGACAAGTTTTCGTTGAAGTAATTTGGGAACCATATAATAATAATAACGACAGTCTTTAAGTCAGTTACATTACTGTGTCAAAGGCTACTTACTGCACGAGAGAAGATGTGAACTACCACACCAGCATACGACGTATTGGCGATTTCAATCTCCATGAAATCCACATTCCTACATTTTTTCCATATACAAAACATTTCTCAAGTTCAGGTTTCCTCACGATATCTTGCTCCACCCTCACTTAATAATGTTACTAACTTAAATTAGTAAAACAGCATAGATCAACTTTGAACATACGGACATCGAAACGATATTCCATGAGACCCCCAAAACTTGAACCATAGCATGGATTAATTCATATTCAATGGATGGTGATCACATCATTGGTTAGGCATCGTTATAACCAAACGCTAATTTCACTACATAGAAAATTTGCGCTATGTTTTTTTTTCATAATTCTTCCCTTTGCTTTCTCTGTTATATTAGTGTTCTCCTATTTCATAATGTATGGAATAAATCTTCCCATAATTACGTGGTAACAAATGTAACAAAAATTTACAAACTATAATGCTGATAAAATATTCCGTTTTTTTTTACTCTTTATTCAATTTAGGCCCTGAAAAGGCACTTATAAACGTCAAAACTACCACTGGTTCCAAATACAACCCAGTCATCAAGAAGAACCGGCAAGAATCTCGATCTGGTTTATATTTTCATAACACATTTTTTTTTAATGTTTACTATGTTGTTTACAACATAGTAAATTTACATTCATTTTTAGTGGGTGTACAGACAGAGGCCTCACTTCCAGATGTCGCTATCATTCACATATTTATCCACCCTGTAACAGCCTTTATGAATTAAGACTCACTTGACATAACACTTGAACTTATTATCTGGCAAGTCGGTAATGTGTTTTGGGATTTTGTCATAAAATCTAACACCATTACCTAAAAAACTATTTTTGGTCTTAGTCAGCCTAAAACATGGAGTGACCAGTTTGTTATTATTTCTAGTATTTACATTACGTCGGTCTTTTACTAAATTCAGATTATCTAAGTTTTTGCAGACGTATATCAAATTCTCAAGAATATGAGTAACTATTTATACTATATAAAGTAATAACTATACTAGTTTTATTGGATTCGATTCATTTGAGTTTCAATTTCAACGTAGCCGAGTTAAATTCAAAAACAGCCAACTAATTACAATTGCTTTATATTAAGATACTAACCCTTGAAGAATTTTCAGGGCTTTCGACAATCAAACTGTTAAAAGATATCACAGACTCCACGTGGAAAACTACTCGTGGGACAGTTACCATACTTTGGATGATATATATCAGTGGCTGACAGACATGGCTCTAAAATATCCTACTATTGTCGAAATGACTTCAATTGGGCAATCATTCGAAGGTCGAGATATATATGTTATCGTTCTTAATAAATTACAAGACAAGCCTGCGGTAATTGTGGAAGGAGGGATCCATGGCAATGAATGGGTCGCAACGGAATTTGTTACATATTTAGTATATCATTTATTACATGCAAATAAATCAAGTGAACTTACCGAAATAGCAAACAAATATCATTGGTATTTAATACCAATACTGAATCCAGATGGATACGCATATAACCATGACGTGGTTAGTATTTTCTTTACCTGGAAATTCTTTATCTTCTAACACGATTTAGGACCCATTCGTTTTTGCCTTTGGTATTTCTAAGCCTATAAGTGGATCAACTGTTCCATCAAGAGACTGATTGTCTAACCTAGCTTTGGTTATTATAGCTTTATACTTTTCAGGATCGTTTGTGGAAGAAAAATAGAAAAGCTATTGCTAATGGTTACGGTGTCGATTTAAATAGAAACTTTGACTACAACTTTGGCAGTAAGCAATTTATTATTTTAATTTTTAAATTGCAGGTAACGGATTTTGTACAAGATTTTTTTTTAAATTTAATTATAATGCATTATGAGTTTTCTACCGAGATTTGTGGTGGCATGTGGTGGTTTTGTATTTTATTCATAATCTTGTGTTATTTCACTTTACTTTTTGTCATATTGGTGGCATTTTACGCAATATACTTCGGTTATTGTGCATCAGTAAAGTTGAATGAATGAATTCTGAGATGCAGTTTAGAAACTCCCTGGATAATTTTAACAAAAGGTCCACCAGCTGTTAGAATATTGAAATGATCACAATATATTTTTAATTTTATTACCTTCTCGAACATGGTAACAATAATGCTAAAAAAGGGTTGTCAAATAAAAAAAAATACAGTAATGTGCTTTTTAGGTGTTTTATTAGACGTGAACGTAAACTTGCACAAGTTTTAATGATGATTTGTGTTTGATTTTAATGATGATTTTCGTAGAAAATTTTAAATTAAGTATCTTTTAATCTATTTTATTGTATTGAATGATATTTTACTAATAATATATGATGGACAAATTAACTATTTTTAGAGTATGGAACAAGTTTAGATCCGAAAGACGATAACTACTGTGGGACGAATTCCTTCTCGGAACCTGAAACAAGAGCTCTAGCGGATTTTATATCGACAAAAAGTGCAAATTTAAAATTCTACTTCTCCATTCACGCTTACGGACAGAAGATTATCATACCGTATGGCGACAGGATCAATCATGTTGATAATTACTCAGAAATGGTAGATATGCACAATATTTTTGGTTGCATTATTAAGTTTAGAATTTAATGCGATTTATTGTAAAGAAAAATTGATGATCGGTTTGGGAATCTATTGCAAATAAACATAATTTACTTGTTTCAATATATAGTACTGTTGGAATCGTTATCGTTAATCTTGGAAAGGACTCAGTTCTAATCATTGCACGTCAATAATTTTAAAATTTCAAGCAATTCTCTTCTAGCATGGCAACTTTTTGGTTGGTCATAATTGAGAGTTTGCATATCGTTGTATTAGAAAACTATTTTAATGTAAGATTTTATTGTAATGTTGTAATGTAAGACATTATTACTATTCATATTAATGTTGTAGATATGAATCTGAGTTTGTTCATCCCTTATGCTTTCACGCTCTGGTTAATCAACCTATCACCATCAAATTGCGCAGACAAATTGTTACAGGTAACAAAAAGGACTGCAAATAGCTAGTTTTAAATATATCTAAAAGATGGGACATCGTTAGAATTAGCAACGAGATTTATGTTAGCACAACACTTGTGCACGTGGTTACGTGCTTAAAAGTACTAATAAATACGTAATTTTTTCCTGTGGAAGGCGTTGCAAACAGATTTCCACTCGAACTTTATAATCTGGATCTTTGATAATTATTACATAAGTAAAATAGCTCATTCCCTGTTCCTGTTGTAGTCCGGTGAAGCTGTTAATACCGTGCTAGGTCAATAGCGGAAACAGTTCGAAAAAAAAGTTTTTATAATCCAAAGTTAAAGTTTAACAACAGTTATTTTGTTTATATGGTTATAAAAATAATAATAAATAATTTAATATTATGCAGTGTTTTTGGAAGGAATGAAAAACGGTGCTTACTATTTTGGATAAGTGTCATAAAGCATGTTTAGATTTTTAACATGTTATCCTCGTAGATTGTCCTAAAAATTTGCCAATGCAAATTTATAAATAGCTAATATAATGCTTGTACTGTTTGGGTCGAACGACATTGGATGCATATAATGCATAATTTAAAGAAAATTAGGTCAACCAAATGCAAAGTAAGTTTTTAAGTGAAAAGGCTCATAAATATCTAAATTAACAAGGGAGCTATGAAAAATAATTATATGACATATCAGAATTCTTTACAAATTCCTTACATCAGTATTTACTTCCTACATTGGTGAACTATACTACAATTATGCACAAAAAACTTAATCTATGTCAGTAGTAATATAAATTTTACGATTTCAGGAAAATTACGGAAAGCAAGCTATATTGAAAATGTTTAAATTGAATGGCGTCAAATATACCGTTGGCACCATTTACGACACTATGGGTTAGATTCAATATAACCTTTGTTGTCTTTAGAATAGAGTTGTTTTTAAAGTGTATTATTGGTAACTATCTGAAGTGTTTCGGTTTAAATTATGTATTTCGTTTGATGCAGGTTTAAGGATTTCTGGAAACAGTGCCAGTTGGGTGAAGAAAAATTACAAAGTTAAGTGGGTACAACGTATTTATTTCTCTTATTTTCACATTTTCCTACGAAGTTATATGTAATGTTTTGATTCAAAAAACATTTAATATTGCAGGATAACTTTTACAAATGTATGTAGAGTACATGTGCTTTAATTTCTGTTAAAGAATTTACATCAAACGGTTTTATGATTACATACTAGTACCTGGTCGACCGAGCCTAGCTCGGTTCTTTAAAAGTCATTTTTTAATTAAAGCAAACTGTTAGGTTCACTTCACAGAATTAGCATTTTTCATAAAAAAAAAAAACATTTAAAAAGATATCTCTCTTATAATTATAACAATAAAACTATTTTTTAAATTGAAATAAGCTGATAGGTTTGCCTAACAAAATTAGCATTTTTTTACAAAAAAAAAAAAAAAAAAGATTTGGCTTCTCCGAAACTACCTACATACTAAGTTTCACGGAAATAGATGACGCCGTTTCTGAGATCCTGAATATATACAAATATAAAAATATACAAGAATTGCTCCTTTAAAGGTATTACATAGATAGATAGATAAATATCTTATATATATCTATATATTAATACGTGAAGCAAATTTTTTGTATCCCTTTTCAACCTATTTCCCGTCAACGGGTGAACTTGAAATTTGGCATAGTTAAAGTCTATATGGCGGAGAAGTGCAGAAAGCTGTTTATTTTATATAAAATGCATTAGAAGTACATTAAATTAATTGTAATATGCACTACTCACACTACTACTCGAATTTTACACAACATATACAAACATGTAAATATAAAAGACATTTTGACAGCCGTCAATAATTACGAAGTTCTAAAGAGGTTATGAAGAAGGTTGCTATGCTCGACTGTATGTATTTTTTTAACTCTTAGGTTCCAATTACCATTTGTCATCTTACATTCAACAATGATATTATAAAATATAACTATTATTGTAATGTTTATTATTTTTTATGGTGAACTCACTTCAAATTATGAATTAATAGAAAACTGAGCCAAATAATACTTTGTATAATCAAAATAAGAATTTTGTTCATAAAAGTAATCAATGACTTAGACCTTCGCGGTTGCAATGTTGCAATTCAACCTCATGTATCAACAAAAAAGTATTTATTTTCAAAAGCTAATGGTAGTATTAAAAACGTATTTGTCTTGGATTCACCATTTGATTGTATTGTGTATCCATTACTTTTCCAAACGATGATACTGGGCATATCACTATTTCTCATAATGAACAGACAACATTTAATTCAATATCACCCCATGGTGTCGTGTAAAATTAATTGAAAATTGTGTCATGGGTTGCGATAAATTTCTTTATTTTCGTAAAATTATGTTTGGTTAAAATTTGAGCTTCACCACGTGTTTTTTTTCCAATTTATAATTAATTTTCATTTTCATTTTCATTTACACAAAGATTTTTTTTAATGGTTATATAATAAAGATAATGGCAAATGACAAATAACTGAGTAGCCATGAAGAAAACCTTTGATTATAGAAGTATAGCCTTTGACAAAATAACTCTAATAAAGTTCAAACATCAAACAATTAATTAACTATGGTCGAATGTCGAATGGCGCCCGCCCACTAGTAATTATAAATATACTAACTTAAAATTTAAATGAAAAATTATTCTTAGGTAACTTCATCTGGTTAGGAAAAGTATACCTTTTAACCTATATCAGTACTGCCATTATTAAAGCAAACCATCCATTTCTCGGTATAAGCAATTGCAAATCGGTTGTGGGTTAGTATTAAGCGTAAAGCGTTTGCAAAGTAACAGAAACATATATCAATATTGTAAAGCTGAAGAGTTTATTTGCTTGAACGCGTTTATCTCAGGAACTATTGGTCCGATTTGTAAAATTCTTGCAGTGTTAGATAGCTCATTCCGTGAAGAAGGCTGTAAGCTATATATCATCATGCTAATACCAATACAAGCAAATCACCAAAGAAGACTGTTTCAAGATCTTAGTACTTTTTCCTTTTGAGAGCTTCCGCTGTGTCCGCTACGTAAACGGTAACTATAACTATTAACTAACTACACGAGGACAAAATCGCGGGCATAAGTTAGTATTGTTGTATAATGTATTCCACCGAAACCAGAAGGGAAGCAGTTAAGATATTCGAGAGCCGTGTATAAAATTATTAATAATATTGCGTCAAAAATATGACTGCTATTGTTTGCTTTTGTGAAATTACAGTTATTTTCAATTTCATACCTGCAGTAGACAACTGAATACATATATCTACGCTTTTAACCATAACCGACCGTGAAATTCTATAGTGCTCGATTCTATAGACGTGCGTCATATTATTTTGATATATGTATTTATAATATGTTGTTATATAAGTTAGTTTGCTAACGGATATAGAGAAAGTGTACTGTTAAATAATGGAAGTATTAACATCTGAAATTACAAACTGAAGCGCAGTTCTATCTGAAACGTATTGAATGTAGATTGCTTTATCTGTGAGCTAGGTAATGCCTGTAATGTAATCTCCGGCCGCAGTAGTTGGAGCCTGGGGACGATGGATACGGGCTTGTCCATCGCTCCGAGCAGTTAAACTGCACAGGTCTATGTGGTAGAGTTGCATTGTATCGATGCGAACCTCACTATTCGTCAGGGGGATTAACACCCACTCCCCTTGTGAGGTCTACCATCTTGACCCCTCAGGCCGCATTTGGATCCCCTTAGGAGGGGACAGCATCTGTCGGAGGAGCAGACGTAGTGTCGTTTAGACAATCCCTGCTCCCCGTCAAAAGGACTAAGAAGGTACCATGGGGTTTTAGTCCGTGCAACTCGGGCATATCCATCCTCTGCTGCCCGGCGGGATGGATACCCGTTAGGAATTTCCCCATGAAGAAAAAAAGGTATATCTCAATTACTCTCACGAGTTGGATAATTTCTTTCGTTAAGCTCGAAATACACTCGTCTAATTACGACTACTATTTTTATAAGTCCAGTTAGTTGAGTGGTTAGATCTATAGAATATCAATCCAATATCCGCAGGGTTAAAACCCGCACATGACAGTGCATTTACTAATTTAAATTAGTAACACTGTTGGCTTACGGTGAAGGATAAAATTAAGAAGAAACCTAAAAACAAGAAATGTTCTTCTAGTACCACTGTGTGGGAAAATGTAGTAAGGAATTTGAAATCGCTATTACGTCATGGCCTAGTATGGTGATTATACCCGTACTTTCAGTAGGGGAAGGCCTATGGCTCTGTGGTGAGTCACTTGCGGGCAAATTATATTTTTGTATACTTCATTTGTTTTAGCATCTCATTACAATTCTACGTCATGTTAAATTACGTTATGATCTAAGATAGTAAAAATGCTGGACCTACAGAGGGACTAGTTCTCAATAGCAGCTGTCAGACTACAAGTATGGGTTCTTGGCAACAAATTTTCAAATTGAGATGTGTAGCTGGTCAGATGGCGTCATTTTAAACCTTTAAATATGCTATAGTTAAATCACGATGTTTATATATATATTATAGGAGACAAACGAACTCGTGGGTCACCTAATATTAAGTGATCACCACCGTCCATAGACACCAATAATAGTAGAGGAGTCGCGAGCGCGTTGGCAGCCTGTGTTGGAGGGAAGGAAGGGAAGGGATACGGAGGAAGTGGGCTTCCAGCACTCTCACTGACCAAACGAAATGCAATAATATAAACACTGTTACTTCACGTCAGTTTTCTGTGGGTCGAGTGGTACTACCCGGACGAGCCAAACCATTCTTACTGAAACCAGTAATAGCTTCAATGTAGCTCTACAACCTATAAACATTATTTCCCAAATACTCTGACTCATTCGCAAGGATTGACATTGATCAACGCAATCTCCGAAGACGCTTACGATCGAGCCATCATGGCTTTACGATATAATAAATTGACGCTGCAATAAGGTACCGCAGTAATGTTCCTAGCCATAAAAACAAATAATTGACTTCAACTCATGTTCTACTTCAGATACGTCTTCACGTTTCTTCTTCGTGATAATGGTTCCTATGGATACGCACTCCCGACTGACCAGATAGTGCCTGCTTGTGAAGAAGCCCTCACTGGCCTGGTGGAGGTTATGACCGCTAAACCTCGACGTGTAAGAGCCAATATCTTTGGTGCTGGATCAACTAATAAAATATGTGGATTTTTGTTATTTGTAATAAGTTTTTCTTTTATTGCCTCTTAATAATAAATATATTGCAATATAAAATTTTAGTTCATTACGGAGACACAGTGTATATTAATAATTTGCTTCCAAAACGAGACCTAACAATTTTTTTTTATTGCATCGACTAATCTGTGTTAGTCGTTATATTGGAATGAAGTTAAAACGATTATTATAGGTCACGTTACAGAATAAGTACTAACAAATATAAGCTTAAAGATAATGCGTGTTCATTTAATTTAACTAAAGAAATAAGTAATATATCACTTCAACCTCCTTGGGCGGTGATACGGTATAAAACAAAACTTGATAGCTTAATCAAGTCGAGGAATAGATACGATGCAGGTGGCGTCTCTAATAGGCCATTAGAGGGACCAAGACACCGCAAGTTGATCCCAAGCCAAGACACTAGGAAAGGTTAATGACCTTACTAAGATGTTAGATGATATACAAGTTGTAGAAGATTATACTAATATATTTACAATTGGATTATCCAGTAAGTAGAAATAATTTATGGACCAGTTGATAATTGTTGTAGTAAAATATTTTTAAATTACGATACGTAAATTTATGTTCATAATAAACGAAACATAAATGTTGATTGTCGTAAGCTCTCTCATCTTAATTAACTCTTTATACTAATTATCCACAGGTTATTTAACAATAGGCAGATGGTGAGCACTCACGCTTGCACCAACGTGCGTATAGAATTGCCAAGGTCATGAAAAATTCACACTGTTTTTATTTTTAAATTTAAAACATGTGTTAATACCATAAACATTATTGTAGCTAATGAATTGTTGTATAACACCGATGAAGATATTTGACACCCTGAATCCAGACACAGAACGGAATTTAAACTCAATCAAACAAAATCTAGCGATATTGTAACCGCAAATTTTAGCTTAATAAGCGCGGGGCTTGCTACCATTGCATCACGAAACCAGTTGTTGGGTACCGCTTAGATATATCACTTCAATATTAGAATAATACGATTTTGTAAGCAACACAAGGATATTCAAAAATTCTATTTCTACTAGGTTATCTACTGTTGTGTTCTTATCAGCTAGCTTTAAAAAAGATGAAAATAATAACGAAAACGAATATGGAAGTTGTATCTAAATATTAAGTGTTTAGCTATGAAATTGCTGTTTTGTATGAAAAAATTTAAACAATTTTTTTTCATGTATTTTTTATTTGTATTAATCAAAGTAATCACCCATGCAATCAATGCATCTTTGCCAACGCAGTGGCAGTTTATTGGTGCCCTTCTTAAAGAAACCAGCTGGACAAGAGGCAACAAGTTCTTCAAAGACATTTTGTACTACCTCTCGGGTATTGAATTTTTTTCCCGCCAACGAGTTATCTAAATTCTGGAAAAAGTAGTAGTCTGTAGGCGCAAGGTCTGGTGAGTAGGGCTGATGACGGAGAACTTCCAACTATACTTAAATAATACTTCTATATATCAATTTACATAAACAGGAACATGAAATAAATCAAAACTTTAATCGAGTTCGTTAAATTGCGTTCTTTAAATTTTACCTACTTCGTACTCCGTCTTTATTTTTTGGATATCAATGATTCTTATTCCATGAGAATGTATGAAATCTACATGGACGCGATATTATTCAATTTCAAAAATGTCGTAGATCAATCAAATTCATAATAATGTCATCTAAACTATTGTTAATAGGTTTTTGTTTTTTAATAAATCTGTGTATTTGTAAACAATATAATAACTACACACTCTATAGAGGAATACCGATCAACAATACGCAGTTGGATTTCTTCAATAATCTAAGTGAAATATATGATGTAAATTTTTGGAGGTCACCCGGTTTGCTCTATATGCCTATCGACTTTGTTATCAGGCCCGAAGACAAGCAATCATTTTTAACTTTGGCAGAACAATCTGGTATTTATTTGACTACGATTATCCCTGATGTGCAGAAGTAAGCAGTTCACGTTCGTAACTAGGTCTATAATTCTTGTAATTTTTGTTTAGTTGTAAAATTCTTCATGGAAGGAGTAATGTTTTTGTTAGAATAATTATGTAAAGTCACAATAATTATAAAGCAGTCTAAGGAACACAATTAGTTGTGTGAATAGTTATTAGTTGGAGTGAAAGCAGTTGATTCGAAATATGACAACTCCTTATTTTTCTCGTCTGAAGTATTCCGAAGTAAGCTGCAATTTGAAGTAATAACATGAGTTTTTTGGTTTTACAATTTTCCTTTAGCAGTAATTGACATTCGAAGCCATTTAAGCGTTATCTCCAATCAATATTTTCGGATCGAATTCCTTATTCTGTTCTTGTTTAATTGTTAAATACGTACTAGAAACTTTGACAACCTTGTTGTCCCATGATTTAGACTCAGTAAAACCAGTAAGCATTTTTGAGTTAGTAGTGTTGAGTTTTACAATATAGTCCCAAAGCATATTACTGATTTACCTGACTGTAAGTTTAAGCGGGTTTGGTGTCAAAAGCTATTATAGAGTGGATCAATATGTGATCAATGGTGCTGCCTGGAACTGATTTTTCTCTGTGCATCCACTAAAAACGATTATAACGTTTTTTTTTTATTGTAGCACGGCAAAATGACTGCACTATGCCTGATGGTAAGCACAGTACAATCCAAAACAATAGCGACCATCGAGTGATACACTATCCATCGCCGGTCGCCACTATCATGTCGGCCTGCAAAAAGCTGGATATGCGCAGGCTGATCCCGAAACGCGACGCGCAGAAGCGAATCACTATTACGAGCTTTTTCGCCATATACATGGTGGTTGCGACCCATTTGGGCTGTAAAATCCTACCACCCCGCTTTTGCCATTGCCTCGTTCGTTATTCCGCAGGGTGCACCACGTGCTGGTGAGGTTGGCTTGGGTGTCTCAAGTTTTATGATGTTATTCGATACCCCTTACACCCATAAATGCTATAATATAATATAATATAACATATAATGGTATTTTAAATATAAACATTTTTAAAAATAAACCTGATCGAATTTTTGCTATTTCATCTCGATACCTGGGTTGTTTTCCTAAACGGTGGTAGTTTGGATATTGATAAACACCTTATTAGAACCTAAATTAAATGAAATATTTTTGATTTTGAATACTCCAATTTTTTTACAAATAACTTCGAAATTTAATCTTTTCAAAATTTTTATTTTGTGAATTCTGTATTAAAGATCTTTCGACTTGCAAACAGTCAAGTCATATGTAAGACGAAAAATGGAGACATTTGATTGGATGAATTACTTTAGACTGGACGACATCTACAATTGGCTCAGAGACTTGAGCAGAGCGTATCCGACGGTGATGAAATTAGAATATATCGGGCTTAGTCATGAGCATCGGAAGATAATGGCTGTCAAAATTACCTTGAAGGGTAGTAGCAGAAGGTATTTTTTTATTTTAGCATAATGCCTGTGATACCTAATATTGTTTAAGTATTTGTTTTAATTAATGCAAAAGAAAATTACTTCAACATAAAGGTTCGATAACAACGTTGATTTTAATATAAAGGACAGAATTGTACAGTTATTGTATATATGTATATATATATATAGAGAGAGAGAGAGAGAGAGAGAGAGAGAGAGAGAAAAGAGTCAAGGCAGTCATAAGGAGTCAATTATCCTGTGAATATTAAACCGGAAAGCAGCGTGGGACGGCCCCCCACCAGATGGACCGATGACATTATAAAAGTCGCGGGGAGCCGTTGGTTACAGGCGACACAGAGCCGTACGCTGTGGAGAACGTGTGGTGAGGCCTTTGTCCAGCAGTGGACGACTATAGGCTGAGATGATGATGATGATGAATATTAAAATTTCAGAACTTACTTATTGAAATTATTAACATTAGTGTGGTTTTTACATCTATTGGCACTCGGAGCAATAATTATATACATTTTTATAAAGACTACTAATCAATCAAACGTATAATGAACTGCATAATATCAATATTACATGTACACAGGGCCCGTATAGTACGCGTCGCCAGCCTGACGCAAGCCGCGTAAGCGCAATACGGCCGGCTATGCTTACAAAGCATGTCAAGACGCAAAATTATAAATCTTCTGCCAAAAATACCGCACAACGCATGTTAAAATATTTTCACTGCAATAAATTAGGACTTGATTGTTCAATTTACTGAAATCTTAAGTTGTACCTATAAATGTTAAAATAATTTCGTTTCTATAAACATTGTCAATGTTTGAAGAAAATCCTTAGGTCATGTAGAAAAAATGCCATATGCCGTAGTGATGTTAGAACAAGTGTAGTAAAGAAGGCATTAATAATCGTTCTTGCTTGTTCTTATTAGGCACAAGAGAGGTCCAATGTAACCTACAAACACAAAACAGGTGAAATGTAGGTGGTAGAGTTACGCTGAAGCTATTACTGGTTTCAGCATGAATGGGTCGGTTCGCCTGGAGTAGTACCACTCGACCCACAGAAACACTGACGTGAAGTAACAGTGTTCGCATTGCTGCATTTCGTTCAGTTAGTGAGAGCGCCGAATCACCACCTTCCCTCCCCGTGCCCAGTCCCCTCTCCCTCTAACATAGGCTGGCAATTCACTTGCAACTGCTGTTGAAAGTGTCCATGGACGGTGGTGATCACTTAACATTAGGTGACTCACCAGATTGTTTGCCTCCTATGATATTAAAAAAAATATTCCCAATAGTGTGTTACTCGTTATATATTCTATAAGAATTAATATCATTGATGTACCTACTTTTCATATTTTTCACAGATCTAAAGTTATAGTAGAAGGTGGTATTCACGCACGAGAATGGATATCGCCAGCATTTGTGACTTATATGATAGATCAAATACTTCACGCTCCTTATTCCAACGATACGACTCTTAAGGCGATAGCATTGACATATGAATGGTTCTTTGTACCGGTTATGAATCCTGATGGATACGAGTACACGCATACACAGGTGGGAAACTTTCTGGATGTTTTAATAATTTACTTACAGCGTTTATGAAAGTCTATTGTAACGAAAGATATTTAATTGTGTTCCTTCAAATTGTTAAAATTTGGAAACTAAAAAAAAATCATACTCACCATTATTAGCTTGTAAGAGATCCGCTGCAGGTCCTTTTCCGGAAGGAAGGCATAAACACCACGTCAGCCCACGGCGTCTTGGCGACTTCAAACTCTTAGAAATCCATAGTTCTGTGTTTGCCCCCGAGCTAGAGGCGGAAGTGCTTATAATATACTACAAGTAGAACTACAAGATAATTTCTCAGGTCAAGTTTCCTCACGATCTTTTCCTTCACCGACAACCTATAGAGTTGCCAATATAAAATAGTAAAAACCACCAAGACTTAAAAGAACTTAAAAGAAGACCATAGACGCTTGCAACACCAGGGAAGTCGCGAGTGCGTTGCTAGCCTGTGTTGGTAGTGGAGGTAGGGGGTGGGAGTAAGTGAAAAGGAGAGGGGGAAGGTGAGGAGAGGTGGGTCTCCAGCGCTCTTACAGACCGATCGAAACCCAACAATGTAAGCACTGTTACTTGACGTGGGTGTTTCTGTGGGTCGGTTGGTACTACCTCGGGTGAGCCGACCTATATATGCTGAAGCCAGTAGCCTTAGTGTGGCTCTACCACCTCCAAAAGTACCTACAAATATCAATTTATAGTAAGATATTTTGTTTTCCATGTTATAACACTATATTTTGGTGGGGGTGGGTATTGAAAACTAAAATCTGAATTTTAATTGGGTCGTTAAATTCTCTCCTCAAAAAAAAGTGCCGTTGCTCTCCTAAAAATGTTTTTCTTATATAATTTATTGCTGCAATATACAATAATACGCAATAATTAATAAATACGAGTTTCTGATGAAACTTGGACTTCATTTTGGTGGTCGATTTAGTAGTTTGTGTCATTTAAATTATCAGTAAAATTTTAATGAACTTCGATACCTTTTTATTTCCAAGATCTTGTGCTTATTGTGTTAATCCCATCTTTGGAACACGCAATCTCAAATAAATGTTTGTAACTAGAGTAAGTAAGAAGTTGAACGGGATGATTTCTGATTTTGAGTTAAAAATCGACACAAAGCACATTAATTCTTTACAAGCCAACAATGTTAATTTTTATTCACCATTCTGGCGTCATAACCTTATTAGCATTATCCCATCTAGTAGAGTTAGCACAATATGTTTTCCTCTTCCATTCTGTATTACTCTAACCGTAACGTATGAAGAGTGGTAATAGTGTATCAGATTTTAAATAAAATATGTATTTTTTTTAATTTCATAGGATCGCATGTGGAGAAAGAATCGCAATTACGATCATTATGCTGTTGATCTGAATAGAAATTTTGGTGTTCGGTTTGGATGTGAGTTTTAAGTTTATTTAGTGATTTTTCTACTATCGTTTATAACTTCATATCGGAAATTACTAAATCACCACCAAATTACGTATCTTGGAAGAGTTCATAAAGACATCTATCTCCAAAAGTTTCATGCAAAAATTTTCTTATAGGAAACTGTATATTGGAAAGGTGATCATTATAGTTTGCATTATGGATGGTACATCAAACTACAAATCCATTTATAGCAATGATGGTTGAGTTGATAGCGTGTTGGACATTCTGTCGATCGACATAGGTTTAAAGGCTATCGAAGTTTTCCGTGAAGAAAGATATCGTCATAAAACCATTGAATTGAGCAAGGACTTTTTCTATGCCCGCTTCACTAGTTACCATCCTCTAATCACAATCTGTTCTCAAAGACTTTTACTGTATCGGCAGCTGCAGTTTAGAGCCAGTCCCTCTTTAGGCTTAGTGTGTTTACCATCTTAGACAACATCATCGTTCTACATCAGAATAAATTGTGGCTAAACGCTAAAATCTATAAAGTATAAACAACGTACTTGGAAAATGGCATTTTGAAGCTCAGGGGGCCTAACCAAGTTGCTTATCGACAAGTACTAACGCAAATAGACAACGGAAAAATGTATCGAGATGACATATCTGAACGCTATATCACGTGATTTTATCATGATACGTGATTGTCGATAAGCAACATGGTTAGGCCCTCAGTTTTGATATTGCTTTAGTCGATACATATAAAAAGGAGGTAAATCTAATGTGTCTTTATGAATTAGTAATAAAATACATTTCAATTATCTTTACAAATATTTATCTGTCTGTTTGTATAGTTACGCATCACTGCTAAAATACTGCGTTCACGATGAAACCTTACCAAGAAAATCGTAAAGCATATCTTCGAGTAACATTTAGTCTTGATTTCATTAAAATTCGTTCACTATATCAAAAGTTATTGTAATTTTAACGACGACGCGAGTTAAGTACGAGAGAAGTAGATAAGTAAATGTACTTAATTCATTCAGATGATTTTGTTAGTCAATGTTTTTTACATTCGATTCCATGCGGACGGAGTCACGGGCGCAGCTAATCTTACAATTTGGAACGGATTATATTTTTCATTTATTTATATAAAGCTATGTTCACGGTTATAGGCTATGTTTTATCCTTATTCTGTTTTTAATTAAAGTATCCAACATATTTATATGTTGCGTCGCCAAGCGTAAGAAAATTTTCAAAAACTGTAAAATAAATTTAAAATAACGTTTACCAGCAAATTTTTACTTAATTAAACGTTATGAAGTTTAAATTAAAATATATTTATTTGGGAACGTATTATTTCAATGTCACGTAGTGCAGAAACGTGACAAGTTTCCGACAATGTTTATATTTATCTTTATATTAATTTGATATATAAAAATTTAATGTTATATCTTCAGCCGTGGGTGTAAGTTTTAATAAAGCCTCAGAAACATACTGCGGTCCACACGCTTTCTCCGAAAAGGAATCATCGGCGATGGCGGACTTTGTTCGGAGAAATTCAGCAGACTTGGAATATTACCTCGCTTTTCATTCTTATGGACAGTATATTATTATACCTTATGCATATTCAAAACAACATTTGGATAATTACAAAGAAGTGGTAAATGACAGACCGATTTTAAAAATCTATTTTGACTATATCCCATTTGTTTCAGTAAGAGATAAATGCTTTTTTTTATATCAAAAGAGGTAAACGAAGAGGTTAGTTACCTGATGTTAAGTGATTACCACCGTCCATAGACACTGACAACATCAGAGGAGTCGCAAATGCATTGCCAGCCTGTTTTAGGGCAGGGGGAAGGTGAGGAGAGGTGGATCCAAGGCGCTCTCTCTGACTGAATGAAACGCAACAATGCAAGCACTGTTATTTCATGTCGGTTTTCTCTGAGAGGATGATACTACCCCGAGCGAGTAGACCCATTCATATTGAAGCCAGCAATAGCTTCAGCGTGGCTCTACCACCTACAAAAAAAATGCAATAAAGGTTAGATTTTGTTTTAATATTCATACACTTTGATCATTACAATAATTTCTGATTTCAATAATGAATTGTTCTACTGGTATATAAAACAAATTTAAAAGTCAATTTTTTTAAATGTTGCATTGACATTGATTTGACGAATTTATATATCTCTTTTTTTTATATCATACGAGGCTAATAAAAGGAAAGGAGCGAGAGAGTTAGGTGAAAGGGAGGGCGGGACGAGGGGGATGAGTCTCCAGCGCTCTCACTGACCAAACGAAACGCAACAATACAAGCACTGTTATTTCACGTCGGTAATTCTGTCCGACCAATTCATTCTGAAACTAGTAATAGCTTCAGCGTGGCTCTATCACTTATAACTTTTTAATAACGTTTCAAGCGCAACGTGAAGAGACACTTACGCAGGCCGGCATGACAGCGGTGACCGGCGATGGATAGTATGTCTCTCGGTGGTCGCCACTGTTTTTGGATTGTACTATGCTTACCATCAGGCATTGTACAGTCACTTTGCCGAGCTACAATAAAAAAATTAAAAAAAAATCCTTTCAGAAAGAGATGGCAGATCAAGCGGGTACAGCTATAGCTGCCAAATATAAAACGACTTATAATATTGGAACAGCTTATGATACTGTAGGTAAGCTATTGATTTAACATTTGCAGTCACTATCATCAGAGCTTAGTGCAACCTGTAATATCTTCGTATGATTTTTTTTTTGTCATTTTACATATAATTAAAATGAAGCGTCTGTATGAATAATAACATAAAAAAATAATCACTGATTGGGTATGAAAGTATACATGCTTCTGGTAATAAAAATGCATTTTTTATAAAAAAAATTGTCGGTCTGTCTGTTTGTTCCGGGTAATTTCCGGAACAGCTGGACCGATTTCGACAGGAATTTCATTAAAATTACAGTGGGAGACTTAGGCTACTCTAAATTAGACTAGGTGTTAACCGCTGCCTCGTCCGCAATGCTATCTCCAAGACGGTTGTAACGATTTTCATGAATTTTTTATTGGCAAATAGCTGATCTTATAAAAAGTAATTCAGGCAATTTTAGTTTATACTAGCTGTTAACCGTTACTTTGCTCGCAGTACTATCTCCAAAACGATTACGCATATCTTCACGAGACTTTCACTCGTAGATAGCTGACTTTATTAAAAATAATTTTAGTTTATACGCTATCTCCAAAACGGTTAAACCAATCCTCGTGGCACTTTCACTGGTAGATAGCGAACTTTATAAAAAGTGATTGAGGTTATTCTATTTTAGACTAGCTGTTACCGGAGACTTAGCCTGTTTAAAATTTTGCAAGATTTCATATTTCAACTCATTCTTTATTTTTAATTAGAGAAATAATTATCAGCTTATTGTTTATAATTTGAAATCATAATTATTAATAAATTTGAAGATAGAAGATATATATAGGTTTTTCTAATAACATCTTAGACCATAAACGTATTACGTAAAGAACTCCATAATACAATTTCTCGCGGAACAGACAAGCGTTTATTTTTATATAGTCACAAAATCGTAATTATAATAAAAATGCATATTAAATGTAATGTAAATGTAAATCTTTGTTATAACATTTTAAGTTATTGTTTCATTAGTTCCTTACACAGTGTAAGTTAGCACTAAAGTAGTTATATGGTTGGTTAAAATTCCAAATATGTTGCTGATGGTAAACCTCGTTAGAAACGCTGTTAGTATTTATATATTTAATTTATACATTACATGTTACAATAAGTGACGTGCGTTTTATACTTGCAATTGTTTTAAAGAGCATTTGTATAATTGTACATAGTCTCACAATTTTATAATTCTTTAATACAGTACAAAAAAACGCGTACGGAGTGGGTAAGGTAGTTAATACTAACTTTAAATTGTTGAAAAATGACGTAGTCCAGTGAAGCTGTTAAGACCTTGCTGGGTCAATAGCGTAGTCATTTCGAAAAAAAAAAAGTTGAAAAATGATAATTTATATTGAATACTTGTTTATATAATTTAAGACAAATAACATGTTATCATAGGAAATCCTAGTTATCAGTAAGACTTATCGTCTAAAAGCATAAACGATAAAGGAACCAAAATAACAGGAATTAGATGTGTTTTATAGAAACCCGAAAATATAACGTGAAACTTTATGTACACCTGAAAGAAATCATATTGTTTCAGGTTATATTACCTCTGGCGTCAGCGGTTGCTGGGTCAAAAAGAATTTTAGAGTACCGTAAGTTTATACCGATATAACCGGATACAATGTAATCTCTTTACAACGTCGTACGTTATTACGAAAAACTTTCTGTAACGTAGAATTTAGGTCAACTTAGTTGGTTTATCTCAAACCCATTAATTTGTTCTCTTCCGTCCCTACAACGAGAACTCCTGGTAACGTAAAAAAAATGCTCGGTGCATTGAAATTCGTTATGAAAAGTTTACAGCGTAGATTAAATCAACAGCAGAATCATCATATTCTTCAACAGCAGCTCACTTTATTTCCGAAAGTATTTTTTTATTTTTTATTGAAGCACGACAAAGTGACTGCTCTGTGCCTGATGTTAAGCATAATACAATCCAAAAACATCGGCAACCACCGAGAGACAGATTATCCATCGCCGGTTGCCGCTGTCATGCCGGCCATAATGACGAAAGTCACCTGGTACTGGATATGCACAGGCTGATCCTGAAACGCGACACGCAGAAGCGAGTCACTATGACGGGCTTTTTCGCCATATACATGATGGTTGCGACCCAGTCGGGCTGTAAAACCCTACCACCCTGCTATCGCCATTGCCTCGTTCGTTGATCAGCAGGGTGCACCACGTGCAGGTGAAGTTGGCTTGGGTGTCTCAAGTTTTAAGATGTTAGTCGACACCCCTTACACCCCAAAATATTATATTATAGTCAACCGAACTGGTGGGTCATCAGATTTAAGTGATCACCACCGTCCATAGACACTAGTAACATCAGGAGAGTTGCAAGTGCGTTACCAACCTGTGTTGGGGGTTGGGAGCGAGTGGGAAGGAGAGGGAGGGGGAGGTGGGAGATGGGCCTATGGCACTCTCACTGACCGAATGAAACGCAACAATACAAGCACTGTTATTTCACGTGGGTTCTCTGTGGGTCAGGTGGTAATACCCCTGGCGAGCTGACCAGTAGTATATTTTTTCATTTAATCATAGGAGGCAAACGAACAGGTGGGTCACTTGATGCTAAGTGATCACAACCTTCCATAGACACTTCAACACGGGAATCGCCATATTCTTTAACAGCAGCTCACTTTTTTTTCCGAAAGTAATTTTAGTTTTTATATGTCATAATCAACCGAATTGGTGGTTCACCTAATTAAAGTGATAACCACCGTCCATAGACACTAGCAACACCAGGGGAGTCGCAAGTGCGTTGCCAGCTTGTGTTGGGGGAGGGCAAGAGACGAAGGGAAGAGGAGAGGTAGGCCTCCGGCGCTCTCACTGACCAAACGAAATGCAACAATGCAATCATTGTTACTTGACGTCGGTTTTCTGTGGGTCAGGTAGTAATATCCCGGGCGAGCCGACCTATTTGTGCCGAAACCAGTAATAGTTTCAGCGTGGCTCTACCATAATAGCTCATTTTAAATACAAATGGGAAAATCTGTAACCAATTACGTGATACTGCACTGCGTAATAAGCACACTGCATGGTAAGTACACTGCAATACTACACAGTATAGTAAGCCCAATGACATTGAAAAAAATGACAATCACCGAGATATTTAAAATCCATTATTAGTGACCGTTATTACTTAGTGTTCTAGGTCAGCGATTTACTTGCGAGCACGAAGCGGTGCGGTGCGGCGCGAAAAGAACAAACAGAGGACATGTATTGAAGTATCCTACGTGACCAGCACAAACACGGAGTGGGAACGGCGCAGCGCGAAGCGAAGCGAACGCGATCAGTTGGTTTGATATTTTCGCGCGAAATTGCGATTGTGTTCTCTGATATGGATGCTACTCAGCGATTCGCGCGCACGTATGACAAAACCGCCACATCGCACCGCAACGCTTTGAATTCGCGTGTCACCGCATCGAATCGCTTCGCAATTGTGTTCGCTTTGAATCTCCTCCGTAGGACAAAGCCTTAGTGACGAATTAAAAGAGAGTCACAGCTGTGTATGTGTATAACCTATTATCACATTGAAGTACTGGGTGTACATCACCTAATCCTAAACGATACACATAATTATGTCACTATTGCGGATGCTACATTTCATATCTGTTGGATGAGATCCAGTTGTACACGATTGTTGTATCATACCATGCAGTACTTATATCAGCCATCTATACTTTATACGCAATAATTTCCATACAAAAAAACTGGTTTCGGCATTAATAGGTCGGCTCGTCTGGGGTTGTACCAGCCTCTCGCAGAAAACCGACGTGAAGTAACACTACTTGCATTGTTACGTTTCGTCCGGTCAGTGAGAGCACCGGAGGCCCAATTCTCCTCACCTTCCCCATCTCTTTTTTCCTTCCTCCTCCCAACTCCCACGCTCCCCCAACACAGGCTGGCAACGCACTTGCGACTCCCCTGGACGGAGTGTCTCTGGACGGTGGTGATCACTTAATCCTCCATCCACAGGTGATCCACCAGTTCGTTTGCCTCGTTTGATATAAAAAAAAGTTACTAGTGCGTTATTTCCCTTCCATTTTGTTCTGTGTCTTGTTCTTCGGTTCGTTCTAGATTAAAATAAATTGCGACATTAAAGCTATTATATTTATTAATACGCTTATTAGGTACTCCAAGTCCTGAATAATAAATCAAAAAGATAGTGTCTTTAAAAATTATATGGCTTGAGAATTGATGTCATATTTAAAGTCATCTGTTATTAAATGGATTCTTGAAGACTGTTAAGCATCACTGACAGATTCTACAACGTATTTCAGATATGTGATCACGTTTGAACTTAGAGATAATGGTCACTACGGTTTCGCATTACCACCGAGTTCGATCTTACCTACCTGTTTAGAAACCATGGACGGTTTGGTCTCAATTCTCAAACCAAGAACTGAAAAACATAGGAAGCTAATAGACTTCCGTGATCGAGGTGAAAGGGCTGCTTTTGGTAAAATTGTCATACTTTGTAACTTTATACTGTTTATTATATTGCGTTTTGATTGAATTATTGTTTTCATTTGTAGCAATTATTTCAAATGTTGATTTTTTATTTTGTTTCTATTTGTATCTGGTTTGTTAAATTGCATCTCGTAATACATTTTTTTTTTTACAATTTTGTTGTTTTTGCATAAACATATTGGAGAGAGAGAGGTAGCCGCAATTTGGTACGAGGCACCGTTCTCCGAAATGTGAGCATGTTATTATAACATCACAAAGATTGACCATGTCATGATTTAGTTATAAGTAGCTTATAAGAAACTCACGGTATTTTTTTATATACGACAAACGAACAGGCGGGTCATCTGATGGTAAGTGATCATCGCCGCTCATAGATACAAGCAACACCAAGGGAGGTGCAAGTGTATTGCCGGCCTTTTGAATAAGTGTACATTATTTTTTTATATCATAAGAGGTAAACGAATAGGCGGGTCACCTGATGTTAAGTGATCACTGCCGTCCATAGACATTAACAACACCAAGGAAGTGGCAAGAGTGTTGCCAGCCTGTCTTTGGGAGGAAAGGGGGGGATAGAGACTGGGGAGATGAGGGGAGGTGGTTCTCCGATCTCACTGACCCAACGAAACGCAACAATGCAAGCACTATTACTTCACGTCGATTTTCTGTGGGTCGGGTTGTAGTACGCCGTGCGAGCCGATCCATGTGTGCTGAAACTAGTAATAACTTCAGCGTGGCTCTAAAACTTAAGGAAAGTCAAAGTTTCAAAGTCCGATAAATGCCTCGAAATTATTGATTGTATACTTACAGGATTATAAAAAGATTTCTTGGTAGACTCCTTGTCCACCAAGGTCAAAAGATCGAAATAATATATACGAAGATTGTTACAAGTATTAAAATATCATGTCGTAATTTTGTAGTTCATTCGACAAAGATCTTGTTTTACCAAATATTTTACTTCTGTCGAAAAACAATTCCCCAATTAAAAAAAAAACCGTATTCGTATTATTTTAATCTAGCAAGGTACGCCTTAACATGTGAATATATACAGTAATTATTGTGCATGACGTCATAGCTTCCGAAACATTGTTCAAGTATTTACGCTATGACATATCTTTATCGAAGATAAATTGTCATTTTAAAGACGCTCGCCTTCATTCCTACTGCATAAGGGATGTAAGCTTGTAATCATATTCTTTTAAATAAAAATAAGTTAGTACAATTTTTAAAAACTAACTTTACCTCCCGGCTATCTCTGATAAAAGTAGCCTATATTTTCTCTGCACGTTTCTCTGGAAATGTGTACACAATTTCATTATAATCAGTTGATTAGTCATACTCGCATTTACTATATTAGGAACTATATAAAAAAAAACTTATACACTTTGCTATTAACATTTAAATAAACGTTGTACTTTTAGGTATGGCTTTATTAAAATTATTCCTCGTATTTTCTTAATTAAATTACTGAATTCAATTTGTTCCTTTCTGAAGATAGGCGTGTTTTAATATTATAATACAAGCACAAAGGAATCTGGGTTAAATAGAATACACCGTTGTCCGGGCTTGTAGTGTTCCGAACAACTCGAGAGGCGAGACACGCCGCGCCGCTCCAAGAGCCACTCGGGCCTTGGCAAGGAATCTGCTGTATCTTTAAAATTTCAGCTTAATCCTCAAGTATTCTCAGGCGATTATTAAAGTTAACGAGACTGTGTATTGTTTGTTTTGGTTGATGTTCACAATGGAAGCACTTAAAACTGTCCAAAATCATACGATATAAATTAAGACCTTATGAGGCACAGATCAAAAAACTGTTGGCAATTTTTTAAAATTTTTTAAAATCAACAAGTTGAGTATTGTATCATCATAATTTTTACATAAAATACGTTTTTAAATTGTTGTTTCTTTTGTAGAAACTTTTTTTATATAATTTACAGTGTCGTGAAATTAAAAAAAATAAAAATAAAAACAATACACCACTTTGATATCTGGATCTTTAAAAATTAACCGTGGGGTCAATACAAATATAGTAATATACATATAAAATAAAAAAATTCCTTGCGGTCACATGTTGTGACTCTGTTTAACAGAAGTACCTGGACCACCTAGCCTAGCTAGGATCTTTAAAAAACATTTTAAAATCAAAATAAAGTGTTAGGTTTGCCCCACAAAATTAGCATTTTCCATCAAAAAAATAAAATAAATAAAAATATCCCTTGCTGTCACTCGGATTCAAAATGGAGTGACACGGATTTTTGAAGCAGCCGATTTCCATCAGAGCTATTTTTGTTTTGACAACGGC
Organism: Antheraea mylitta; assembly: GCA_014332785.1. Taxonomy (NCBI): domain Eukaryota; kingdom Metazoa; phylum Arthropoda; class Insecta; order Lepidoptera; family Saturniidae; genus Antheraea; species Antheraea mylitta. The sequence continues at coordinate 597,151 of JACEII010000090.1, forward strand.
GAAATTTACCTTTATAATCTAGTTATATTTTTTTCATTGCCTGAAAACTCAGATAAAAACGTTTTCTATTAATGAAATCTAGCTAGATCGATTTATCGTCTCCGAAACTACCTACAAACTATGTTTCACGGAAATTGCTGACACCGTTTCCAAGATCCTGAATATATAAAAATATACAAGAATTGCTCGCTTAAAGGTATTATATATATAGATAGATATAGTTTGATATAATATTTTTGACTTTATATTGCTCTCTAGGAGACAATACTTGAATATTTCATACGTAATTTGAATTGACTATGATGTGTTAAAATATAATAATTATTTCTATAATACATTGTGTATATTAAAAATATAATTTATCATAGAAATTTGTGTGTGAACGTAACCTTACCCAACATCTACGTTTAATGACGGAGACAGTGAAATGAGCCTTGTATTAAAATTTAACTCAGAGAAACGTATTGTGTACATTTGCCGAATTATATATTTTAACAGTCTTAGAGATTTGAAGGTTTCGTTGCTTTGTCACAGAGTGATACGCTGCGTCGTAAAGCAACAAAATTTGTTCAGAAAATAATTTCTTGATTCATTGATGTATGAATAGAACTTCATTGTTGTTTATTAAATTAAATTTCAATTCAATTCAATGAAATGACGTAAGGTGCAACTTTATATAGAAACGACTTTGTTCGCGTAGTTTACTATCTCAATTATTTTGTTATGTCTCAAAGGGATTGGGCAGTGTTCACGGCGAAAGAATCTTGCCGGCTTGACTTTTTCCGATACTTCCAACAATTGTCGTTATATTACATCGAATTTACAAAACTTGACAAGTTATATACTTAAACCTTGCCCGTGAATCTTTCTATCTATTAATGAAAACCGCATGTAAATACACTCAGTAATTTTAGTTTTAGTTATTTGAGTTTTTCGCGAACAAACGCGATGGAAGACTTTGATATATAATATGTAGTGATTATAGCACCGAGTAAATAAAAAAAACCGTCCAAAGCACGACTCTTACACGGAATTGACCATATGAATGAAACGCGTGGTATGTTCCGTTACTGATATTCACAGTTCGGCGTTCTTCGTCAATACTCGGTTCTCGTCGGGCTGCCCGTTTCCACCATACGACCAGCCCGTACTATTCGTTTTTATCGTGGCTACACACGCGTTATTATAAGTTTTACATATAGGAATTTTTTTTTTAATGAATGTTACTACCGTATGTCCTTTTTTAAGCTATAGAGAATGTCTATGGAAAATTTTATGATAATCTCTTCAATAGTTAAGGCACAGTACACATAACAGATAATTTGGAAACTCCCTATAAACGCTCGCACCGGCACACTCACGCAAACATGCGCATCTACACGACCACTAAGAGAACCTCGCGGTGCTGTCCATAGAATTTCTTTCAAAACCTCTCGTCGATGTGCGTGTTAGTGTGAGTGTTCCGTTTTCAAACGTTTGTACGTAGTTTCCGTACTGTGTCTCATACTGTGGTTAAGGTGAGGAAACCTTAAAAACAAACAAGCATACAATAGCATTTATTAGTAAGGGTTGCTTCTAAAAGTCTGATGTGACAAGCTTTCATCAATATATAGGTAAGCTATAATATACAAAAAGATTTTTTCAAATAACTGGAAATTTGCGGGGTGGTAGGGTTTTACAGCCTGACTGGGTCGCAACCACCATGTATATGGCGAAAAAGCCCGTAATAGTTATTCGCTTCTGCGGTTCGCGTTTCGGGATCAGCCTGTACATATCCAGCTTTTTGCAGGCCGGCATGATAGTGGCGACCGGCGATGGATAGTGTGTCAATCGGTGGTCGCTATTATTTTTTGATTGCACTGTGTTTACCATCAGGCATAGTGCAAACATTTTGCCGTGCTGCAATAAAAAAAAACATTAAAAGTTACCGCATTTAAATGAACAAAATAATAAACATTCTGTTAAGTGTTTATAATAACAGTAAATATTTTTAACATTTCAATATTCAAGTCAAATTTATGACACGGTAGGGAAAAATTTTCGTTACGAGTTAACGTAAGGTAGGCATGTATTTTTCTGTCTGTTTTTAGTGCTATACAAAATAAGTAAATGTGTAGTTAAGTATATATACTATGGGACATCGTATAGTATAACTATACTAATACTATAAAGCTGAATATGTTGTTTCCTTGAACGCGCTAATCTCAGGATTTACTGGTCCGATTTGAAAAAATCTTTCAGTGTTAGTTAGCTCATTTGTCAAAAAAGGCTATGGGCTATATGCTATTAATAATCGCTAAGACCAATGGGAGCGAAACACCAATGAAGTATGTTTATAAATCGTTTTTATTATATTGTTTGTTATATGTATATGTTTTATTATAAAACCGACGTGAAGTAACAGTGCTTGCAATGTTGCGTTTTGTTTGGTCAATGAGAGCGCCAGAAGAACATCTCCCCTATGCTCTCTCTCCGCTTCCCTACTCCCTTTTTACTATCTCCTTCCTTACACAAGCTGGCTACGCACTTGCGACTCCCCTGGTATTGCAAGTGTCTATGGACGGTGATGATCACTTAACATCAGGTGAACCCACCTGTTCGTTTGCCTGCTATGATATAAAAAATAAGATGTAGGCGGAAACTAGAAGTTTATATAAAGTATAGTTATAATAGTGTAAAGAAGTTTCACTTCCTCTGCATGTACACACTGATACATGCCATGTTTTTTCATATACATTACATTTAAGAAACGGTGGAACATTTTTGAATAAATCAGAATGAATAATTATCACATTAAACGAAGGTTCAAAATTAAGGCGCCGAATTAATCCAATAGAGTAATAAGCAATTAGTTTCGACACAAAAGGAAAGTGCAACACCCTAAAAGCTATATCATAAAAATCTTCGTTCAATAAGAAACTTAAATAATATCAAATTTAGATTTATAATTGCCTGACAGTAGCTTAATGATACGTAACGTGCAACTTTTATGTCCAATTATCTTGAACTGCGAGCTGTCTCACGTTTGTATGCTAAAGTTTAATCGGAGGTAGATCTAGTTATGATGGATATTCCGGACGAAATAAATGATTCCGAGTCACGTGATCACACAATTTGTCGTGACGGCTAAACGATTACACGGGTCATTAGTCATATTCCCACCTTTTGATAACATCATTCCGGACGTTAATAAATTTACGTTCCTCGGATATGAATAGACTGTAATTTTTTGTATAGGTTTTATTTAAAGAAAACCCCTATCGGCTAAGTGTAATTTAGTTTGATGGATTTTTGGAACGAAGTTTCTTACGGCAGGCTTCAAGGAGATAGGATTTTGCTGCGCGACCGAACTGAAAAAAATGTGATCCCACGACACCACAATCTTTTTTTCTTTTTACTGTAGCACGGCAAAATGACTGCACTATGCCTAATGATAAGCGCAGTACAATCCAAAAATAATAGCGATCACCGATTGACACACTGTCCATCGCCGGTCGCCACTATCATGCCGGCCTGTAAAAAGCTGGATATGCACAGGCTGATCCCGAAACGCGACCCGTAGAAGCGAAGCATTATTACGGGCTTTTTCGCCATATACATGTTGGTTGCGACCCATTGAGGCTGTAAAACCCTACCACCCCGCTTTCGCCATTGCCTCGTTAGTTATTCAGCAGAGTGCACCACGTGCAGGTGAGGTTGGCTTGGGTGTCTCAATTCTTATGATGTTATTCGACACCCCTTGCACCCCAACTCATTTCTTTTTCGAGACGGATGTGGTGCAATTTAAGTAGGAACTGAATTACAATCAGTGCTAAACAAATCGATATCAGCAAAGTAACGCTCAAATAAAATTCATAACCGACTTCACTATTGCAAAATGTTTCGCGAATTAAGTTTTACTCGACTGTACTAAATATTGATCTAAGTATATCTCTTTATTAGGCTCTGCAGTCTATTAAACGATAGTAATTTAGTTGGCAGCGTGTTCCGACACCGCGTCGTTTGACGTAGGTTCCAATCCTTGCAGTAAAGAGTTGTTTAACCTCATTCCATGTTCTCCTTTCCACTACAGAATTACACGGATACGCGTCTCCACAGATTCACAGTGACCGCCATCCCAGTTAGATCGAAGAAGTTCGACAGTTCTTTCGTTTGTCGTACTGTGAGGATGTGGAATTGCCTCCCAGCCAGTGTGTTCCCTTCCTTATATGACATGGGGTCCTTCTAGAGAAACGTGAAGAGGCACTTTTGCAGCTAGGCATGATCGCGATGACTGCCGTTGCTTTTGAAGACCGACTGTACTGTTTTTTTTTTTCGCTACGCTATTGACCCAGCAAGGTCTTAACAACTTCACCAGACTACTAAGGCGAGCTCTTAAGGCACTCAGCCGATTTTATTTTGGCAACCAGCTCAAGGATGCACTGCACACCTCGGCTTGGCTGTTGCCTGTTGCATGCAAAATCGCGACCTATCTTAGCTAACCTAACTAACTATTCATATATGTATGAGTTGTTGAAACGTATATGTGTACCAAGCATACATGCCTCAACAACTCCTCCATATGTTTATTATCGGAAAATTGAGAGTTTTTCAGTTCGATAAGGAAAAAAAAAGTAAACCCTTCCACTTTCATGTGTATGCGTATAGGCGTGCACGTATGTGGGGGTGATCGTGTAGTGTTGTAGCGGTGTATATTTGTGTATCACCGTATCGCGCAAGCAACGCACTCAAGGGCTCCCTACCGAGGGATTGTATCTTCTAGGCTTGAGCCGCTGCCGTGGAAGGCCTAATCGGGGGAGGAACTGTACTGTTGTACTTTCGATCAGGTACTCTGCAGTCATTTTGTCGAACCAGTATAAAAAAAAAGTATCGGAGCTTTCGGTAAAGGAAGACATCGGGATAATGTGTTTTCGAAGTCCACTTGGCTAGCTACTACACTCAAGTTAAAAATCTGTCACCAAATACACGTTGTATTCCGTAGTGTATTCCGGTAGTTTGCCGCCTATGATATAAAAAAAAAGATGCGATTGTGGTATGAAAGGTCGTCAGGTTCATCTTAATTGAACGCGAGACACCTTTAGACATAAGTCATCTCAACATAAGTCTTCTGTATTTTTTTTTTCTCGAAATGACTACGCTATTGACCCATCAAGGTCTTAACAGCTTCACCGGACTACATAAGTCTTCTGTACGTGTGACTGAACACTCCTCCTAAACGAATGAGCTGATTTTGAGGACATTCTTTATGTGTGTTCAGCTTAATTTAAGAATGGTTTAGATTCACAATTGGAACCGGTCTGTAACGCTGCGGTCTAATTTTTCTAAGGGTTTATTTTTATTTTCAGGGTAGGGAAATATCTGCGTGATCCATTACTGAACTATATAATATTTAAATGTAGCATTACTGTAAGAAAGTAGAGGTGTAGAATTTGCGATTGTTTTTTCTTTCGTAATAATTATTGTTGTCACGTAAATAAAATTAAATAATGAAACATTAAGAAAGAAAGAAAGAAATATATTTATTGTCATAGATAAATACAAGTATATAAAAAAAACGTTTAAATATACAAACTATGACAATGAAACCTGGCGTCAACGTATTGCCGTTTTTGAAAACGGCATTGTTTTTCAGCCAAGCCTCAATTATTCGGCTAAAATACAAATAAACATTACTTTTTCGTGCCCTAGTCATAGACATAAATTTAAAATACACTACTTAAATTCTATTCATAATTCCATTAATAATAACGTTTAAATATACAAAATACAAACTATGACAATGTGGTCTGGCGTCAGCGTATTGCCGTTTTTGAAAACGGTGCTGATTTTCAGCCAGGACTCAAATATCCGGCTAAAATTCAAACAAAC